>APFE030229407.1:0-12009 GCA_000404065.3 Pinus taeda
AAAAAAATCAAAGGAAAGTAGAGAAAAAGTAGCATGCAAACACATGGAAGGTGTGCATGTGGTTCCCCTTCCAATGTTTTGTTCTATTTAATGAATGGTGAGGAGGATGGGAGGGGTTCCATCATTCCGAGGTTCTATCTTTCATTCTCTTGGGAGAATGGTATACTAAGACTTAGGAATACTGGCAGTAGTCGTTGATTGAGGGCTCGGGGGTGGCCAGTTGTAGCAGAATCCTGCACAATTGAGCCTACGGGTGGGAGGAGATTCATCCCCAAAATCTTGTGGTCACTTTGCAGCCAGAAGGTACAGGTACAATTTCATTGAAAGGATTTGTTTTCCTATTGACATTAATTTTGGTTTTACTTTTTGTTACACTCTACAACCTATATCATTTCATGCACCTTTTCAGTAGTGGGGCCTAGATTTCATAGGCAAGATTAACCCATCATCTTCATCCACACAAAACAAGTGGATATTGACAGCTACTGACTATTTTACTAAGTGGATCGAAGCAATTCCAACCAGGCAACAACAAATTTAGTTATCATTCTGTTTTTAGAAGCTAATATCTTGTTCCGTTTTGGTTGTTGTAATAATATCATCACAGACAATGCGGCAACATTCAAGTCTAAAAAGATGACTGAGTTTTATGAAAAAAATAACATCAATTCTATGGCATACTATCTGCAAGGAAATGGTTTGGTGGAGTCTGCCAATAAATCCTTAATCAACATCAACAAGAAAATGTTGGAGACCAACAAAAATAATTGGCACAAAAAGTTGATCAATGCATTGTGGGTAGATCAGGTGAGTAGTAAGAAATCTCTTGGACTTTCTCCTTTTCAAATGGTGTATGGAGTGGATATTTTTTTTCTTCATCATTAGTAGCCTCGGTCATGAAATTGTTACAAGAAGCAAGAAGTGAAGAGAATGATATACAACATCAGATTAATCAATTGATTTACCTACAACAGAGACGAGATGAGGTATTTCAGAACACCTCTAAGCTACATGAGAGGATAAAGAAAATATATGATCAGAAAACAAAGGAGGATGATTTGAAGATTGGATATGTGGTGCCCCATTGGGATGCCAAAATGAGGACAAGGGTAAGCATGGCAAATTTGAAAATCTGTGTAAAGGCCCTTATTAGATTCCTTCTTTCTGAGGGAAAAATGCTTTCATGTTAGATGAGATGAATGGAGAACCATGCTTAGGAGGACCACTCAATGGTAGGCTCCTTAAGCACTATATTTTCTAAAATATGCTTCTGAGAAATTTCCTGGTTTCATTTTACATAACAGATTAACGTTTCACAAGTGTGAAGTAGAGAATCACTGGAGTTTGGAGCTCGAAGTGAAGACCATGAAGCTTCACTGATTTTCTGCCATTTTCAAAGTTTAGTCCTCAGTTAAGTAAGTTAGTTTTGAGTGATTTTTTTCAGTCGATTTCAAGACAGTTTCGATTCAATTTATGTTAGTTGAGTTGTCAGTATTCAGTCATGCATTTTAGTTTAATTTTTTGACCTTATTAGCCCACATGGTTAGGCACTTGTTCTATGGTGTTATTAAAACCTCCAAGGAGCTACCATATCCAAATAAGGCCGATGTTAGATTCATTATTTGCATACTTTCATCAGTGATCTAAACTCCTTTTTTTATATCATATTAGGGTCTCATTCTGAAACTTTTGTCATTCCACCTGGGTCCTCACGGAAAAGTTTACTCACTGATGGTAGCCCTAGTTAGAAATGCTTACTCTTCCTCAAAAATCAATACTTGATGGCCCACCTTCATGCCTTACTGAGCATACATTGGTCATAAAAGCTCATTTTATCATGTTTTATGTCAGTTAAAGTCAACATGGAGTCTAGTCATTCAGGGTCCCATTAGGTCACTAGCTTTCATTTCTGAAGGTTCAATAATACACCATTCCACTGCATAAGGCCGAAAAAAAGTATGAGCGTAAGAAAAATAATGTCCCTTTTTCACTAAAGGAGGACTTGCAAACATGTAACTATGGTTGTCCAAGATCTAATTTTCATTCCAAAGTATGAGTTTTATTTTAGACTGTAATTTTATTCCAAAAAATCAGAGATATAATATTTTTTTTAATTTATATAATTTCATGTTCATTATATGTAATAATTACTATTCCTAAGTTGTTAACTCAAATTCTATGTGCCAACTACATCTAAGAAAATTCAAAATTAAAGAGTGTCAAACTCCAACATCATCAATCTACAAAGAAGAAAATCAGAGTGTAAAGGGTAATTAGCAAAGTTTTCAAAAAGGTGAATTGAAACATTAGAAGGTAGGTTTTAAAGTTGAAAATTCAAATTCACTCAAGTATAAATCCCTTCTTAGCATCAAGCTCAACTCCATTTTCCTCCTACCATCAATTGAGCAAACCCCAAGAGAGCATTTCTCACGATTCTGGGCAAATTTGAAAAAATGGAGTAGGTGTTGCGCACTTCCTTCAGAAGATATGTACACCCTTTAGGCGTTGTGCACTTTCCAGGTGCTACACACCCCATTCAGGCATTGCACGTTTAATACAAGTGTTGTGCACTTGCCAGGTGCTATGCACTCCCTTTAGGCATTGCGTGTTTGTCTAGGAAAGCTAAATCACCTCCAAAGCTCCACCAAACTTGTATTGAACCTCAAAAAAGTAAGTAATAGCTAAAGATAGCATCCTTCTTCCTTCTAAAGTCACCCCTATGGTCTCTTTTAATGTTTATTGAAAATTTGGTGCTTTTCTCACATCTAAACCCTAGATCTCCCTCAAAACCACCTTTGAACTCTCAATTCCAAATTTCAACTCCCCTACGCTTTCATACACTCCCCTACACTTTCATACCATCCCCTACACTTCCATTCCCTTTCCCTAAACCCTTTATCCCAATACTCTCTAACCTTTATCCCAAAACCATAAGCCCTAGGTGTTATAACTACCTAGGCTCCCAAACCCCCAACACTGTAAATAATTTCCCCATCCTAAACATCCATCATATTAATACTCCATATCCCCTCCTCCATTACAAAAATCCCTTTATCCACCTCCTTCAATTTCCCTTCGCCATTCCTTACTCCTAAAAACCACATTCCAACAACCTCAAACCCCCGTAGGGTTTGATATCAAAACACCATGGAAGAAGAGGAATGTGAATTGTACAGTGAGGGAGAATAAATGGAGGGAGAAGAAATAGAGGTGAATAAAACACATAAAGGGGATAGAATACTCATATTTGAGCAAACAAATCTCACGAAACTCTTGGAATCTCCTATGGATGTGATATCTTTCAAATATCTTGGCCATTATGATTTATGTGAGCAATTTCAAGCAATCCAACATCATGCTATGTTGACTAGACTCTTCATATCCAAACTCCATGACAACCAAGTTACTATAGCTAGTGTCACTTTTACTTTATCTATTATTGTTATATCAGCTACCACTAGGATCTCAGATGTTGGGGAGAAATGGTTTAAACAAGGTGAGTTGGAGGAACATTACTATGAGCCTTTCATAAAACCAAGGTGGTGAAATGATAGAAAGGGCTATTTTCTTTTTTCTCACCTCATGGATAGATATGCCCCAATGATGGATATTATCATGAAATACCTTTCATGTGAAGGTAGGTTTTCTAGGCTTTATTCCTATCACATCCGACTCTTAATGCATTTCACTAGGGTAAAACTTCTCAACATACCCTACTAACTTTTCGAGAGGATTGATAAGATGGCCTATATTCTTTAGAAAAGGGAATATAAACATCAAATGGAGAGTCTTTTTCATCATTCCCTAATCAAAACCATAGTCCTGTATCATCTCAAAGAGATGAACATTGCATGGAGTACCTTCATAGCCAATCCCATATTCACTGATCCATCTATCTAGAATGTTCAAAATGTCCCTTCATCATCTCATCCTTCCACCTCGATTCCTCCATCTCAACCTATAGACCATTCATCATCATCATATCAGCAACCTTCACCATCACCTCCACCATCACCATTTCATGAGCATATGGAGTCACCTAGCAGAGTTGAGATCATTGAGCTAGATCAGATTCAGTAGGTTGAGGTCATCAAGCCTAAAAGGGCACACCTGGGCATTTGCACACACTTATCAGAGATGCCATAGGCAAGTATTTTCCCCATATATTTTGGGAGGGACCTTGCCTGCTTCATCAACAAAGGAGGTACACAAAGTCAAAGAGAAGATGACAGAGATAGAGATTCAGCATGAGGAGGAGGACCTCCATGAGACAGAGTATGATTTGGACTTGTTTGACCTAGGTGAGCATGATGACAATAAGGACACCAACATTGTCATCAAGGAAAAATATGCACTCGGAGCTCCAAATCAACTTAGAGAGGTCAAAATATATCATTTCATATTATGAGTAGGAGAATGAGCAGCTTCAAGCCAAACATGATGTCATGGAGATTCAGCTCATCAAGGCAAAAATGGAAGCAATGAAAGCCAAGGAATTTATTGATGAGGCATATGAAAGGTATGGTGAACCTGAAGAAGAGAAAGAACCAAAAAGAAGACCTAGGACTAGAGGGCTGAAAAGAGCTCTAGAACTAGAGAAACAAAAGGAGGCCGAGCTTGCAAATGAGCTCACATGGAATGAGCAGTTTTCCATCTTGATCAATGAGAACCAGGAGAATTGGCTTGATAACGTCAATCAAAATTTAGAGAAGCTCCTAGACAAGGCTAATCAGCAAAATTACATTCATAGGAAGATGGAAAAGCATTATACCAACAAAGAAAGAAATGCAAGGGCAAAGCTCAAGGCTACAAAGGCAAAAACTTGAAACCCTAACTCACAAAGAAGAGAAGAAGAAACTTGATATACTTGTTGAGGCTTCACTCCAAGCCTAGCCACATCAAACATCACCTCCTTGACCAATTTTGACACCTCTTGGTTCATTTTTGTAAATATTGTCTTTTCTGTGTTTTTTTAGGCAATTTTATATCAGCAGCATGGTCCAACGTGCAACGCCTTAGGCGCTGCAAACTTTTTTAGGGCACTTTTTAAAGAATTGGTGACCACCACTAGATGCAGAATGACAAATACGTCCACTAAAACCATGTTTCAAGCCTTAGTTTGAAAAAATGGCAGGTGAGAAGGGAAAAAGACTAGCGAACAATCATGTTTCTGCCTCATTTTTTACCTAGATGCTATCCACATACCAGTCTTGAGAAAATGAAGTTCTGGAAGGTAAAATCAGGTCCATTTTGGTAAATAAAGGTAGATTTGGAAGCTAGACATGACAAGTTTTCCAATGAGCTATCATGGGATCAATTTGGACACAGGGAAGGGAGTCAAAAGCAACCTACAAGATGGAGGGCAGACATGACACTGTGAGGGTGCACTTGATAGAAAGGTGGTGCACTTGACCATTTGCTTGATTTTTGATTGTTTTTCTCCAGATTTGATATTCATCTTTGGAAATTAACTTTTTAATAACATAATTGATATTTCAAATGTAATTCTTGTATTTTACTATTACCTATGGGTAAATACATTAGGTAAAAGACTTCATCAAACCAAATGAATCAGTTTCAATGTAATTAGGAATGAGTCGCTTTGACCACCCTACACTCTTATTATCAGTTCATATTTCGGTGGAACTGCTCCTCCTCTCATGGATTTTACCCCTGAGGTTTGTAGGATTTTGTTTTGATGTCTATCTCTTCCATTTCTTCACTCTTTTCAGAGGTTGGATATTGTACTAGTGACGAGAGACACTATTGTACCATATTTTGGCCAGTATTAATATATGAGTTGCAGCTATTTCTTTGGGTTACATGTGGTATGGATGTTTAGCATTATTTCTTCTTTGTTATCTTTTTTATGAATGTTTTGTAAGTTCATAAACCATTTCATGTTTGTTATATGGTAATTTTCAGGTTGATGGGCAGAATACATGTTTTCTCATGCTCTGTTTTGGGAAAGTTATCATAATTTGTCCACTTTTCTTCAGTTTAGCAAAAATACATCTGTTATGCTCTTTCTAGCTCCTCACAAGTCTTAAACCATCTCACCAAATTACCTTTTAAGTTCTAAACCTTCTTCCTACCTTGCCCCTTTGGATGTGTGGAATCATATCTCATTTTCCCTAACCTAGCCTCTTTGACCTAATACCCTCATCTAGCAATAACCCCACCAAATCAAATCAAACAACCCTCTGCACTTTATACCTAGCCTAAAACCTTAATCCATCCAGCCCTCTTGGCTATGATTCTTTGGAGAGAGCCCTCTCCAGCCTGGTAGGGCTAGCTACCAAGTCAAATGATTGCCTTGTGGTTACCTCAGCTGGAGTCTTCCTTAGCCTTGGAGGTCCAGAGGAGTGATAACACATTGATCCTTAGCTAATTGGAAATTCTTATGACTTGGGTCATGTATTGGTCCATAGACTCTAATTATTTCATTTTTAAATTCTCAAACTTCATCCTTAGAGTCCGCAAATTAATTGTCTTCACCTTCATAATGCCCCGATAATTAGTGTCTTGATGTCTCAAGATGTGTTGGAGAAACTTAATGTTAATATCTTGGAAAATATACTCTCATACAAATTGTTTTGGATGGTAAAAATTACATTTTCAACAAACTTTTTGTTGACTCTAAGTTGATCCTTATATCTACTCATCAAACCTTGTTTGACTATCTCATTAGCTAGTTTTCTATAAACATAGATTAGAATGTCCTACACATCCTCACATGTAACAAAGTTTGCATATTAATGGCCAACACTTCATATGTTTTATGTCTTAAAACTAAAATCAACAGTTGGGAAACACGTATACTCAAATTGGTTTCTCTTTTCTTTTTTATCTCCAAAAACACATTATCTTGATAAAAAATAAAAATATAACCAATTTTTTTAAATTTCTCCTTATTCAATTAAATTTATATGTATTTTGTAACATTTAAAAATAATCACCCTAAGAAAAAAAAGTAATATATCTTTGAATTTTCATATAAAAAGAACATTAAAATTATTACCAACATTCTCTTCATTTTACTTTTGTCCTTTTAAATCCTTTATCATTTGGTCATGACTAAAAATAAATAAAATATTAATATAATCTTAATCATGTTCACACACGGTTCCTTGGATTGGTCGATGACAACTTAACTTACTCCTTTGACAACTAGGGTAATGCTTAGGAATCAAACACATGATTCTAATTTTCCCTTGCACCTGCCTTTAAAATGATGACCAAAGTCCCTTCAAAACCTTGATTTGTAGCATTCCTTTGCAACAATTATATTGATAGAATTTCGTGGGCTTTGTAGCCTTCCTTCGCAATAGTAATATTGATCCAATTGTGTGGACTCTGATATGGTTAGTTCCTCCAATTCAAAATGGCTATAGTTGCGGTTTCTTCATTTCTTACAGTGGAAACAGCTCTACGAATCTCTTAAAATATCACTTGTGATATTCTTAGCTCCTTTGACTCAGATGCACTTGCTTTTCTGGCTCATCAAATCCTTTGATTCTGATACTATTTTGATGGATAGAGGAGGAAACTACACAGTAACATAATAAATATATTTCTATGTAATTTGAATTAATTAATTAATTGCATGAAGTTACGTGATTAATAAATAAATAAATATTAATAATAAATGTGCTAATATTAACTTACACATACATAATTGACACTTCCTAAATTTAGAATAAATTGTGAACTAACTGATAATTTCCAAGAGTAATTATCTCTAACACAAGTGTTATGGTTTTTAAAATTTCACAAACCAATTATTGCAGTGAATTATGAAAGGAATAAAAGAATCGTGGTTTTAATTAACATTTAGACTATGCCCAAAATAGGTTGGGAAAGAACTAAACAACTAGGTTGAATAGGTTCTAGAAAATAGAGAAGAAAACACAAACGAAACTTGAAGATTGCATGAATCATCTATTGCAATTTATACATATAGCACGTTGAAGATCCTATAGTGATTCCACTAACTATCACTAACTCCTACCGACTATCACTCAATATGAATTACTTCCCTGACTACATAATACTCATCTTGATTATTCTAACATGTTTTCTTAATCATGACCTATATGTTAACTCGCCTACTAGTTTAAGCCTCAAGTAGGATTGCAACATAATTAGGATTTTCTACAACATATAACTTACTTCTAAAAATTTCAAATTAAGCCTTTCCAAGAGGATTGGTGAATATGTCAACTACATTTTCATATATATTACAATACATTAAGTCAATTTATTTTCATTTCACTTTTTCTCTTACAAAATGATTTTGTGTTTCTATATGCTTTGACCTTGCATGTTATACATGATTGTTTTTTAATTTCATAGTGCTTTGATTATCACATCTAATTATTGTAGGTGTTATTGTGTTTTTCAACATCTTCAAGTGTCATTCTAAGCCATATTGATTAGTATGTAGAACTACTTAATTCTTTATACTCAGCTTCAGTTGATGACAAGGAAACCGTTGGTTGTCTCTTGTTGATCCATGATATTTCTCCTGAACCTATATTTGACCTTGCATGTTATACATGATTGTTTTTTAATTTCATAGTGCTTTGATTATCACATCTGATTATTATAGGTGATGTTGTGTTTTTCAACATCTTCAAGTATCATTCTAAGCCATATTGATTAGTATGTAGAACTACTTAATTCTTTATACTCAGCTTTAGTTGATAACAAGGAAACCATTGGTTGTTTCATACTAATCCATGATATTTCTGCTAAACCTATATTGAACACATATCAAGTGGTAGATTTCTCATTGTTTGGATTTACATCCAAGTCAGATTAGAATAACCTACCAAGTCAACATCAAATTCATCATTATATATAATACCAAAATAAAGTGTTCCCTCAGATATCGAAGGAGTTTATTTGCTACTTTCTAGTGGCTTTCACAAGGCTTATCCTTGAAGTGACTAAGTGTGCTGATAGAATATGATACATCTAGCCTGGTTGTGGTGAGGTACTTCAAACTTCCCACTAGTTGATGATACAAGGTTCCATTCACTTCTTTAGTTCCATCATCATTATACAATTTAAAATTTTATTCTAAAGGAGTAGATATTGGCTTGCGTTCAATCATATTGAACCTTTTAAGGAATCCCCTTATATATTTCCTTTGTATGATTAGCATCTTACCAAATCCCCCTCCAAAGTTCAAGACCTAAACAATAATGCAATTCACTAAGATCCTTCATCTCGAATACCTACGAAAACTGAATTTTATTTTGTTCAATCAAGTTGGATGCATTTTCTGTTATCATAAGATCATCAACATATACAAATATCAAAGAAACATTCCTATTAATCTTCTTGATCTTCCAGATATCAGGCAGTTCGCGATCTTCCAGATATCAAAATTCCTGACAACGCCATATGAAAATCATGTCAGTTTGGAAAACAGGCCATAACTAACTTTCCAGATAAAGAAGGATTAGCTAGCATGCCTCTTGGGCTAGTACATATAGATACATGCGGTCCAGTTAGGAAAAGAACACCTAGAGGAGAAGAATACCTGATATTATTCATTGACGATTTCTCCAGGTTTTTTTGGTTGGGACTTATGAAGCACAAAGATGAAGCATTTGAAAAATTCAAATCCTTCAAAGCCTTGGTTGAAAATGAATCAGGTCACAAAATTAAGTGCCTCAGATCTGACAAAGGTGGGGAATTTACTTCAAATGAGTTTTTTGATTTCTGTGAAGAACATGGGATAAGAAGAGAATTCTCTACAGCAAGAACTCCACAGCAAAATGGAGTTGTGGAAAGAATGAACAGAACAGTCCAACAAATGGCTCGTGCTATGCTTGATGAGTCAGGAACTCCCGCAACTTTCTGGGGTGAAGCTGCACATGCTGCGGTTGTTATTCTCAACAAAACAAATGTCCGGGTGAGCAGCACTCAAGCTTCTCATGAGCTCTGGAATGGTAGGACTCCTTCGGTAAAGCACTTCAAAATCTTTGGGAGAAAATGCTATATCAAGAATACTAATGAGCAGCTTAGAAAACTTGAACCTAGAGCAGATGAAGGCATTCTTCTTGGTTACTCTCCACATAGCAAAGCATACAAATGCTACAATAAAAGGCTTGGCAGAATTGTTGACAGCATTGGTGTAGTGGTTGATGAGAAGGGATACATTCCTAGACAAGTACATCATGAAGACATCGAAGAAGATGAAGGATACCCTCAACGACATAATGACGAAGAAGAAGAACCTGAAGAAGAACCTCAAGAAGAACCAGAAGAGCAAACAAGAATAGAAGAAAAGACTCCATCCAGATATGTTCAGAAGAATCATCCAGAATCTCAGATTATGGGGCAGAAAGAAGCAGGTGTACAAACAAGAAGAACACTTGCAGAAGCTTCAAGCTATTTGGCATTAGTCTCTTCTACTGAACCACAAAATGTGAAAGAAGCATGCAAAGATGAATGTTGGGTGAAAGCAATGGATGAAGAACTTGAGCAGATCGAAAAGAACAACACTTGGGAGTTGGTTCCTAGACCAAAAGATAAGAATGCTATCGGAACAAAATGGGTCTTCAAAAATAAACTGAATGAAAATGGAGAAGTAATTAGAAACGAAGCCAGGCTTGTTTGTAAAGGGTATGCGCAGTAAGAAGGAATAGACTTTGAAGAAACCTTTGCTCCTGTTGCAAGACTTGAAGCCATCTGAATGTTCCTTGCTCTCTCAAGTTTTCAAAACTTCAAAGTATTTCAAATGGACGTGAAATCAGCCTTTCTGAATGGAGACCTGGAAGAAGAAGTATACATTGAACAACCAGATGGGTTCATTCTAGGAAATGATCCAAATCTTGTGTGCAGATTAAAAAAGGGTCTCTATGGACTCAAACAAGCTCCAAGGGCTTGGTACTATCGGTTGGACAAATATCTTCATCAACAAGGTTTTTCAAAAGGATCAGCAGATAGCAATCTTTATATTAAAGTTGAAAATGACAAATTGCTAATACTTGTTGTGTATGTAGATGACATTATTTTTGGCAGCAATGAAGAAGAGATGAGTCAAAGCTTTGCCTTGGTCATGCAGAAAGAATTTGAAATGTCCTTGCTGGGAGAACTGACATATTTCCTTGGTTTGCAAATCCAACAAAAGGAAGGAGGAATCTTGTTATCTCAAACCAAGTATCTCAAACAGATTTTGAAGAAATATGGCTTGGAAGATGCAAACCAGTATGTACTCCCATGGTTACAGGATGTAGTCTCAGTGCAAATGATGAATCTGCAGCTGTGCATCAACCAACCTAGAGGTCTATGATTGGCAGTTTACTTTATTTGACAGGTACTCGACTGGACTCATGCATGCAGTTGGAATAGTTGGAAGATTTCAGGCAAATCCGAAGGAGACGCATCTTCAGGCAGTGAAGAGAATTTTCAAATATCTTCAAGGGACCCAAAATTATGTGTTATGGTATCCTAGAGATACAGATCTTACACTTCATGCTTATACAGATGCAGATTGGGCCGGAAGCGTGGATGACAGGAAAGCACAAGTGGTGGTGCGTTCTTTATGGGTTCCAGATTAGTATCTTGGTTCAGCAAGGAACAGAGTTCGATTTCCTTGTCTACAGCTGAAGCGGAATATGTTGCTGCTGCATCTTGCTGCACTCAACTCCTTTGGATGATGCAGACCTTGCATGACTTTCAAATCACTTGTACATCACCTATCTCCATCTTATGCGATAACACAAGTGCAATCAACATCTCAAAGAATCTTGTCATGCATTCAAAAACCAAGCACATACCAATCAAATATCATTTTCTCTGGGAACAAGTACTTGAACAGAAAGTCAAGTTGGAGTATGTTCCTTCTAAGGAACAAGTTGCTGATATTCTCACCAAACCATTGCCCAGGGAGACTTTTGAATACCTCAGGCAAAAGCTGGGGGTGTTGATGCATCATCTTATTGTTGAGACTCTTCTGATTGTTGGTTGTACGCATGATTCATCTGAGGTATA
>APFE030229407.1:14849-39640 GCA_000404065.3 Pinus taeda
TTGTATTGCAATGATGATTGTTTTATGGATCCAGTATGAAAATGTATGAAACGTGGTCCCTGGATGATTGTAGGCCGGCACCTACGTACTGGTAAACATATTGGCCAGTAAAAGAGCCAAGGGTGTTGTAGCTCCCTTCCAAGAGCAGCTGGAAAACGAGTGAAGGTTGGAGCCTTCAGTAGGCCAGCGCCTACGTACTAGTAAATGGAATGGCTAGTACAAAAGCTAAGAAGGTTGTAGCCTTCTGCAGGTTGTAGCCTGCGTGCTGGTAAAGGGCTGCACCAGTACATTGTAAAAGAAGTTTCTTATTAAAGGAAGAAAGAGACGAATTGCAGCAGGTGGTTTTCACCCACATTGGGTTTCCACCTTATATCATGGTGTTCATGTGTGCTTCTTATGTGTGATGATCTGTACTGTTGTACTACACCTGTTTACTGTCAATGTGGTTAATAATGTTTTGATGCGTTTACTAAAGATAAGCTAACTGAATCATAAGATTACTGCGTGTACATTGGTTGCATTTAACACAGTAGCGTATATACGCGGATATACTGAACTAAAGCCGTGTATATAAATCTGAGTATGAAAAATGAAAAGTAAATGATTTGATAATACTGATTCCCCCCCCCCCCCCTCTCAGTATTATTTTGAACAGGTCACACACAAGAACCCAAGATATAAGGTGGAAACCCAATGTGGGTGAAAACCACCTGCTGCAATTTGTCTCTATCTTCTTTCAATTAGAAACTCATTTTTACAATGATTTTGTACTGGTGTAGTCTTCTACTAGCACGCAGGCTACTACCTGCAGAAGGCTACAACCTTCTCTCATTCTCCAGCTTCACCTGGAAGGGAGCTATAACCCCCTTAGCTCTTGTACTAGATGAGGTACTAGTACGCAAGCTACTACCTGGAGAAGGCTACAACCTTCTTCTTCTTTCCAGGGACCACGTTTCATAAATTTTTAGACTGGATCCATGAATATCATCAAGTATATTTGCAACAATCAATCTCCTTTGTACAACCAATATAAAATCAACCAAACACTTCTCAGACTGTTGTAACCGGAAAACAGTAACAGTAACCAGACACCAATTCTGAACCCTTTTCAGCAATAAACAGAAGCAGCTAAAGCAACTTTCATGAAACGTACGCTACTTCATTATGTAGAAACCTGCATACATACATAGTTGTATCAATGCCAACTAGTGTATACACTGTCTTGCTTTGCTGAACTTGCGTGTATACGCGGCTCTAATGTGCGGAACCTGCGTACAGATCTATACAAGGCAATTTTCTCTTTTCTAGTTTCGGACATCAAATATACCTAGTTTATCATATTTAGAGATCTAATCATGTGCCAAATATAACAGATCAAAAACCATACAATGATACTACCATTTAAGCCTTAAGATCTTGATTCATCAATAGAACTTATCCATCTTTTAGCACTCAGGTTCCTTCTTGGATCAGATTCAACAATGCACCATAAACCAAACACAGTGTTCCCGATCTTGCTCTTCTTCAGATATTCAATACTTGAATCAATGCTCTTGCCAAATGATCTCCTTCCCTTTTTATAGTGTTAGGCCTTTCTTAACCATGGTCCAAAACCATTGAAAAACAATACTAGGGACCCAATACCAGGGTTCAATACTTTGTATGCAATACCAAGGACCAAAGCCATAGGTTCAAATATGTCAAACTAAATACCATGGACCCAACATAAGCTTTCCCACATGTATGCTTGTTTCTTTGCATGAAAGTGCGTGTATACATATACGCGCCTTTTGATCAGTGATCTCGCGTATATACGCAACATTGCTAAGAGGAACTTGCATATACCTCATTTTCTTTCATTCTGATAGCCTGAACTGTTGACCTGACATTTGAGTGAGTTGCCATCAAGGACAACGCCTGTACCATAGCGCCAAAACTGTGTCATAATGCCAACAGTTCGCTCTACTGAACTAGTCTATAATCAGGTCATCGCAAGAGATTTGCATAACTCTTCCTTGGAGAATCCAATCTTGATCAGACTTGCGACGTTAGAAAGAGGAATCAAAGGGCTACTGCAGGAAGATATTTTAGATATTTGAGATCTACAGTTACAGAGATACAACAGATTCAGTATGGAGCTCTTACAAAGTGAAAAAAATTTGTGTAGTTTTTTTTTTAATTTTGCATAAGATTGGTTTGAAAAATGAGTTTGAAGGAATTCGAAGGGAATAGTGAATAACTATTCGCATTGATTGATACCTCGAAGAAAGAAAATGGAAACACCTAGTAAGAAACCTAAAAGATCTAGCATGACTCATGAAGAAGACGAAGAAATGCAACATGATATATCAAAATTACAAGACCAAGTGCAACAAATTTCACTCTCACAAAAGTTAACTAAAGCCAAGATAAATGGCGTGCAAGCTAATATGAATGGTATGCAAGTTAAGATGGATGGAATGGATGCTAAGATGAATGGCATGGATGCTAAGATGGAAGAATTGAAGATAAATTTGAATAAATTGCTACAAGAAATGGTTACTAATGGTAGTAAAGGAAACTCATGATGAGAACAAAAGAAATGTTAATTATGATTTAATAGACTCTAATGTTGGACTGAAGACCCACCATGTTCCAAAAATCGATATGAGGAAGTTTGATGGCAAGGATCCCAGAACATGGATACTATAGATGGAGCAAATTTTCAATCTCCATAATGTGCAAAACACACAAAAGGTATGTTTGTAACTTTATATTTGGAACCAAATTAGTACGTACAGTGTCAATGGCTTTTCTCTTGTAAAACAATTGTCACTTGGGCAATTTTTACGGAAGAAATGTTAGCACATTATGAGGATACAAAAAACAACACTTTTTTTAGCCAATTGATAAATCTAAAACAAAAGCGTTTAATGATGGAGCACATTGAGGACTTACGAAAGTTGAACACAAGGGTAAAAGATATTCGAGAGGAGCATAGGATTGATGTGTTCATAGGGACTTTAAAGGATAATATCCAACATGAGGTTTGCCTTTGGGAACCTAGTTCATTGGAGAAGGCATTTTGGTTAGCAAGAAAAATGGAAAGCAAAATTATGGCATCCAGGAAGCCTACCACTCACAACTATAAAGATGGAAGTGTTGTTTCCCCTAGCCTTCCACAAGCTATAAGGTTGACACCACAACAATTGGAAGAAAAAAGAAAAAGCAAGGATTTTTATAGTTGTGATAGCAAATACATTAAAGGTCATAAGTGTGCTGAGAAGAAATTATTCCACATAGATTATGAAGAGGAGGAAGAAACGGAACAATAAATGTCAAAAGAAGAGGATATACTCCAAGAACAAACCCTAGATAAAGAAGAAATGAATCTGACCATATCTTGTAATGCATTGGTTGGATTTACCACTCCTCAAACTATCAAGATAGAAGGACATATCAAGAAGAAAAAGGTAATAGTGTTGATTGATTCGGTAAGTACCCATAATTTTATTAATTGTAAGATAGCCAAGGAATTGAATTGCTTCCTATATCCAACACGAGAGTGTCAAGTGACGGTTGCAAGTGGACGAACCATAAATTTCTGTGGAAAAGTGCAATAATATCAAGCTATCCATTGGAGAATATGTATTAATAGCCCAATTCCGGGTGGTGCTGATGTTGTACTAGGAGTCCAATGGCTACAATACTTGGGTACAATAGCTTTTAATTTGCAAGAACGTTTCATAAGATTTGGTGTGGGAGGAAAGGAAATTGAATTAAGGGGTATTGCAGGGAAACTGGGAAAGATAATCAGCTCTAATAGTATGACAAATATTCTAAAGAAGGAACAACAAGGCGTAATTGCACAATTATGTTCGCTAGAGGTTCCCACATCCAAATCATCCATTTCTCTAGATCTCCAAAACATCTTGGAAAATCATTCCAAGGTATTTGAGACTCCCAAACGCCTCCCACCTATTCGTGATCATGATCATGATATTCATTTGATTCCATGAAGTGTTCCTCCAAACATCAGGCCATACAAATATCCCTGTGCCTAGAAGAGTGAATTGAATGTATGGTTGCAAAAATGCCAGAGGATGGTATAATTCAACCTAGTCAAAGTTGTTTCTCTACTCCAGTAGTATTGGTGCACATTAAGGATGGATCATGGCGCATGTGTCCAAATTATAGGGAGCTCAAAAACATACTATTAAAGATAGATTTCCCATTCCGATCATTGATTAATTATTGGATGAATTGCATGGATCAATTTACTTCACCAAATTGGATCTTCATTCAGGATATCATCAAATCAGAATGAAGACTGAAGACTTTCCGAAAACAACATTTAGAACTGATGAGGGTCATTATGAATTTTTGGTCATGCCTTTTGGCCTTACCAATGCACCTTCTACATTTCAAGGTTTGATGAATTCCATTTTCAAACCCTTCCTTAGAAAATTTGAGTTACTATTTTTTGATGATATAATAATCTACAGCAAGCCTTGGAAGGATCATGTTGAACATGTTGACAGGGTGATCAAACTATTGAAGGAGAATAAATTATATGCAAAAGGAAAATGTTTCTTTGGAGTATAAGAGGTGGAATATCTGGGTCATATTGTATCTCATGAAGGTGTTAAGGTAGACCCTAGCAAAATGAAAGCCATTAAGGAATGGGAAATCCCCACAACCATAAAGCATCTATGAGGATTTCTCAGGTTCATAGGGTATTATCACAAGTTTGTTAAGAATTATGGGAGAATAGTAGCACCTCTAACAACATTATTGAATAAAGATGCATTTTCATGGACTCTAGAAGCAACAAAGTCCTTCGAACATCTTAAAGAGGAAATGTGCCAAGCACCAGTCTTAGCTATGTTGGACTTCACAAAAACCTTTATTGTGGAGTGTGATGCTTCAGGAAATGGAATTGGTGTTCTTTTAATGTGATATGAAAGACCCATTGCTTTCGAAAGTCATCCAATCAAAGGAAAGTATTTACACAAAGCTATTTATGAGAAGGAAATGTTATCAGTACTGCATGCACTTAAGAAATTTCGACCCTACCTAATGGGAAGACACGTCAAGGTAAAAAACGGGTCATGATAATCTTAAATAATTTTTAGAACAAAGATTATCCTTTGAAAAGCAACAAAAATGTGTCACAAAGATCTTGGGTTATGACTTTGAAATCATCTACAAAAAGGGGAAGCAAAATGTTGTGGCAGATGCACTCTCAAGAAAGGATGAGGATGTGGAAGCAATGTTGTACGCCATTTCTATTATCCAAGCAGATTGGATAAACGAAGCAAGGGATGAATGGAAGAATGGCAAAGAAGTTTGGGAACTCATTCAAAATTTACAACAAAATCCCAACACATCTGATAAATTTAGCTAGAAAAATGATTCATTATGGTACAAAGATTGCTTACAACTATGTAAGAGTTCCCAACTCAAGCAAAAGATTCTTATGGAATTGCACACTTCTCCCTCAGGAGGGCACTTAGGATTTTTAAAAACTTACCACAGGGTTAATAAGAAAGTTTTTTGGGATGGCCTTAAATTATATATTCAAAAGTTTGTGGTGGAATGTTTGGTTTGCCAACAAAATAAAGTTGAAACAATTAAAACCCTGGGTCTATTACAACATTTATCCATTCCAAGCCAACATTGGGAGGACGTTTCAATGGATTTTATCACATGTTTACCCAAGTCCAAAGGACAGAGTGTCGTGATGGTGGTAGTTGAAAGACTTACGAAGGATGCAAACTTTTGTGCATTATCACATCCATTTAAAGCCAATATAGTTTCTACTCCTTTTATAGAAACAATTCAAAAGCTACATGGAAAACCAAAGATTATTGTAAGTGATAGAGATCGCATTTTCACTGTAAATTTTTGAACAGAATTATTTTCTTGTCTCGGTACTTAGATAGCTCATAGCTCATCTTATCATCCTCAATTTGATGAGAAAAATGAGATAGTAAACAAATGTTTGGAACTATATATTCGTTTCTTTGAATCTGATAAACAGACACAATGGGTCAAATGGTCGCGTTTGGATGAATGGTGGTGTAACACTTCCTTCCATACTGCAGCAAAAATGACCCCATTTATGGCACTTTATGGATATCATCCACCATCCATCACATTATATTTAATAGAAAATTCTAAGGTTCAAGCAGTGGAACATCACATCGAGCATCAACAACAAGTTCTCCAACTGTTAAAGTATAACCTCACGTTGGCGCAGAATAGAATGAAACAACATGAAAATCAACATTGCAACAAAAGAAGTTTTGATGTAGGTGACTGGGTATTCCTACAGCTACAACCATATAAACAAATGTCCCTCAAGCAAGCTAAGAAGGATAATAAATTATCACCAAATAATTATGGTTCGTACAAGGTGTTGCAAAATATTGGTACTATGGCATACAAATTGGAGCTTCGTGTAACTTCCCAAGTGCACCAAATTTTCCATGTTTCATGTTTAAAGAAGGTTATAGGTGATAAGCTCCGAGTTCAAACAATATTGCTAGAACTTGATGAGGAAGAAAAAATCATATTGGAACCGGAAGTAGTCACAGAAACAAGAACTTGACAGCTACGAAATCGATCAATTTCGAAGTATCTCATCAAGTGGAAGAACTTATCCGTAGAAGATTCCACATGGGAGGATGAGAATTTTATATAGAAGCATCCAGAACTATTCAAGCATTAAGGACAATGCTTTTTGGAAGGAGAGGGGCACGTTAAGTCCCTATAATACTAGTGATTGCCCCATTACTATTGTCATTGTATCCCTTATTGTTATTATTGTGCCCCTATTGTCCCCATATTGTTATTAGTGTGCCCCATAGAAACCCCCTACTATTATTTTTTTGCCCTTATGCTATTACTGTTAGGTCGGCTTGATTATAATGTGACCCATTAGACTCCTATATATAGAAGGGAGGTTTATTTCATTTGTATAATGTAAAGGAGGTTTCCCCCTCGAAGAGGCTAAATTCTAAGGTGTTGATCTATCTTTTCTATCTTTCTGTGAGCTAGTTTTCTAACATTATCCATCATTGTTTCCCTCTATCGCTCAAAGGCTTCCTCAAGAAACATTTTGGAAGGATCTCCTGCCCCCTTGCCTTTGTTTTCTTCTTCCATGGGAGGTCATCAGGTTTTGCGAGGTTGATCCTGCAATGGTTCAACCAGATCAAGCCCTAAGTCCTTATACCGTGACCTCGTTGGGGACATGTAAATAAAAATAGAGAAAGAGAAGACTAGTGTGATACCACTGATCCAAACTTAAACAAGAACACAACAACTTACAAATGAAATCATAAACACAAAGATGCAATAGAAAAACGCTTCATTTCATTAATAGCAAAACACTAAACTATTCTTACAAACATAATGGAAATAAGATAGCTCAGGTGATGGTGGCTATATGCCTTTGAAATAAGTTACAATTAGGCTCAAGGGATTTTTTCATCATTGAAAAATAAGAGAAAACCCTAGCCCCAGGAGATGTAACACCAAGAGTTTATGGGCGTCGTTGGGGTTAGTTGGGTAGCCAACTTACTGAGGTCGTAACCTCGTCATATTATCTTTGTTTGACACGTAGGATACCTCATTGGAAATATATCTCTAAGGACTACAGTTGCTGACATGATTCCCATAGCAATTGTTGAAGTAATTTTGCCAAAAAACGTCGTTTAGGGCCTCAAAATGGCTCCGGAAGTTCAGGACCTGAAACCTACCAAAAATAGTAAATTGTGCTAGGATTAAGGAAACATATGAAACTGACTAGAAGGTCTAGGTGGAATAGGTGAGTGGCCACCAATATCCACCTAGATTAATTGGTACAAAAAAATGTACATCCTCTTATGAAGGTAACTACATATTCCTACATTTTGGCTAGTACACATACTTATGCAAGTTTCCCTCTCTCTTACTAGGAGGTATGAGCCTTTATAATTATCTACAATTTCTCACCTCAAGGAATTCATAGCTTTTCCAACATTGGATAATTTTTTTCTGTTTCCCTTCTTATACCTATTCACCAAATTAAATCATTGTAAGAGCTCCTTCCACTAGTAATTCCTGATATGTTGTTACTTACCCTAGGCTTGCACGTACAATGGTTGTTGGTGATTTGTATGGATAACTATCTCGTTTCCCATAAAATAGTATTTCCACTTATTGACAGCTTGTGCCAAGACATATAGATCCTTTTCATGGATAATGTAGTTAAGAACTACCCTATGAAACACTTTAGAATTGTAGTATAAAAACCTTCCTCCTCGCATCAACATTTCTCCCATAACATACCCACTTGCATTTGTCTCCACTTTGAAGGGCTACTATAAGTTTGATAACGCAAGAATCAGTGCTTGACTAATTTTCTTATTAAGATATTCAAATGCCTTCTACCAACCCTATCCACAATAGGAAATATTACCACTCACTATTATGGGATGGTGTGGTGCTACTCTTGCTAAAAATGAGGCTATGAATTTCCTTAGGTATTGTGTTTCACCAACAAAACTCTTCACCTTGAAAATATCGGTATGAACTAACCACTTCATGATGGACTCCATATTGGCAAGATCTATCTCTAGCACTCCTCCACCAATCACATAGCCTAAATACACCAAATATCCTTGTGAAAACATGCACTTCTTGAGATTCTCCAACAATTGGTGCTTCTTCAAAGCCTCTATAATCTACATCAATTGTGAGATGTACTCATCCTAGATAGTGTTATATATTGTCATATCATCTAGGTAAGGAATAACAAATAAATCTAGAAAAGGGTGTAGTATGTTATTCATTAATCTCATGAACGTGGTTGGTGCATTGCATAGGAAAAACACAAGGGCTTCACTGGGAGAGAAATACCATGCCATGTGCATTCATATTATGGGATATATATTGAAAAAAGAATGATATAATATATGCAACATATAATTGGGTATAAAGGGTTTTTATATGTGCTGTATAGAAATCGAGCTCAAAGTTAATGAAAAATTATAGAGGGATGTAAAAAAAAATTAATGAAAAAATGGATACCTATAATATCAAGTGAAAGTAGGGGTTTCTTCAGTTGGAAATGTGTATTTGGTTCATATTGGTAGGGGGTTAAATAAAGTGATTTTTAAAGGTATTTTCCAATATTTAGTCAAGTTAGGGGTATTTTTTAGTATGCCACGAACACAGTGCTATGTTAGAGGTTCATTGAGTGAAGCTTTTGTGAGGAAAAATGGCATGAATAACCACTCATACAAACTTATGTATGGTTTTGAAGGAAATTTTCAAGGTATCTTCTTCTCTGACTTGAACCTAGTGATATCCTAATTTTAATTTTAGCTCAGTGATATACATTTATTTCTACAACTAATCCAATAAGTCATCAATCCTGGGTAAGGGGTATCTATTCTTGAGTGTATTTCTTTTTATGTTGTATAATTTATGCACGTTGACTATGTCCCATCCTTATTTAGAACAATTATTATGGGTCACCCACATGTTGAGATGTGTGGTAGAATAACACCCTACTCAATCAATTGTTGCAATTATTTCTTTACCTCAGTTTCTTCTATAACAAACTACTTATATAAGATCATGTTTAGTAATGGATAGTTCGACAGCAATTGGATCTAATGCTTCACCTCCTCTTGGGTGGTATCCCTTTAGGATCCTAGAGAAGTCCCCTATATGTCTATAACAGCTCTTTTAGCTGTTGTACCTATTCGTTAGTGAAATCCTCTAGGGATATCTTTCTCTCACTGTCTGTCCTACACACTCATTTTATCTTAAGAATAATAATACATACTTCTTGCTAGAACAAACCAATTTGGTAGCCTCGTTGGCACTTACTAATGAAATATTTACTTCATGATCTCATTTCATGTTTGAAATCATCTCTTTGATTGTTTCTTTTATATACCTTCATCTTCCTATTGATCTCGATCCTCCTCTACCTATGGGATAGAAACCTAATATTTGAATGTGTTTTTCACAGATTCAACATTCTTTTTTATTCAAAATTCGTTGGAAAAGTCATTAGATTCTTCAATGGCTACAACCATTATATAAAACTTCTTAGGAAAGGTTCTCATAACCTTCTCTACCACTTTTTAATTTGAAAATTATTCACCATTGTGTTAAAGTCAGTATTTGCATACTACCATTAGTGATTAAAACTCCTCTTTTTATATCATATTAGGGTCCCATTCTGAAATTTTTGTCATTCCACCTAGGTCCTCATGCAAAAATTTACTCATTGATGGTAGCCCTAGTTAAAAAGCGTTACTCTCCCTCAAAAATCAATACATGTTGGCCCACCTTCATGTCTTATTGAGCATACATTGATCATAAAAGCTCATTTTATCATGTCTTTATGTTAGTTAAAGTCAACATGGAGTCTAGTCATTCAAGGTTCCATTAGGTCACTAGGTTTCGTTTTCCAAGGTTCAATAATACACCATTCCACTACATAAGGTGAGAAAAAAATTATGAGATTAAGCAAAATAATGTCCCTTTTTTATTTAAATTGGATTTACAAACATGTAACTATGGTTGCCCAAGCTCTAATTTTCAATCCAAAATATGAGTTTTATTTCAGACAATAATTTTATTCCAAAAAAACAGAGATGTAATATTTCTTTTTTTAATTTATGTAATTTCATTTTCATTATATGTAATAAGTACTATTACTAAGCTGTTAACTCAAACTCTAGGTGCCAACTATATCCAAGCAAATTGAAAAGTAAAGAGTGTCAAACTCCAGCATCATCAAGCTAAAAAGAAGAAAATCAGAGTGTAAAGGGTAATTAGCAAAGTTTTCAAAAAGGTGAATTGAAACATTACAAAGTGCGTTTTGAAGATCAAAATTCAAATTCACTGAAGTATAAAGGCCTTCTTAGCATCAAACTCAACCTCATTTTCCTTCTACCATCGATTGAGCAAACCCCAAGAGAGCATTTCTCATGATTCTTGGTGAATTTGAAAAAATGGATTAGGCGTTCCACACTTCCTTTAAGCGCTACGCACACCCTTCAGGGGATGCAAACTTGCCAGGTGATACACACACCCTTCAGACACTACGTGTTTCTTACAAGCATTGTGCCCTTTCCAAGTGGTACGCACTCCCTTCAAGCGATGCGTTTTTGTCTAGGAAAGCTAGAATCACCTCCAAAGCTCCACCAAACTTGTATTGAACCTCCAACAAGTAAGTAACCGCTAAATATAGCATGATTCTTCCTCCTAAAGTCACTGCTATGGTGTATTGAAATTTTATTGAATATTTGGTGTTTTTCTCACATCTAAACCGTAGATCTCCCTTAAAACCACCCTTGAACTCGCAATTCCCAAATTTCAACTCCCCTACACTTTCATACACTCCCATACAATTTCATACAATCCCCTACCCTAAGCCCTAGGTGCTATAACTTCCTAGGCTCCCAAACCCTCAACAATGTAAACAATTTACCCATCCTAAAAATCCATTATATTAATACTCCATATCCCCTACTCCATTACGTAAATCCCTTTACCCATCTCCTTCAATTTCCCTTCCCCATTCCTCACTCCTACAAACGACATTCCAACAACCTCATACCTCCCTAGGGTTTGATCTCAAAACACCATGGTAGAAAAGGAAAACAAATCATACAATGAGGGAGAAGAAACAGAGGGAGAAGAAATAGAGGTGAACAAAACACATAAAGGGGGTAGAATACTTAGATTTGGGCCAACAGATCTTAGGGAACTCTTGGCATCTCCTATGGCTATGACATACTTCAAATATCTTGGTTGTTATGATTTCTTTGAGAAAATTCAAGCAATCTAACATCATTCTATGTTGACTAGACTTGTCATATCCAAATTCCATGACAACAAAGTTGCTTTTGCTAGTGTCACTTTTACTTTACCTGCTGTCATTATATCAGTTGCCACCGGGATCCTAGATGTTGGGGAGAAATGGTTTAAACAAGGTGAGTTGGAGAAACATTACTATGAGCCTTTCATAAAACCAAGGTAATGAAATGAGACAAAGGACTATTTTCCTTTTTCTCACCATCTAGACAGGTATTCCCCAATGATGAATATTATCGGGAAATAATTTTCATGTGAAGGTAGATTTTCTAGGCTTTATTCATATCACATCCAGCTCTTAATCCATTTCACTAGGGTAAAACTGCTCAACATAACCTACTACCTTTTTCGGAGCATTGATAAGATGGCCTATATTGTCTAGAAAGGGGAATATGGATGTCAAATGAAGAGTCCTTTTCATCATTCCCTCATCAAAATCATAGTCCTCTATCATCTCAAAGAGCTGAAAATTGCATGGAGTAACTTCATAGCCAATCCCATATTCACTAATCCATCTATCTAGAATGTTCAAAATTTCCCTTCATCATCTCATCCTTCCACTTCCATTCCTCCATCTCAGTCTATAGATCATTCATCATCATCAGATCAGTCATCTTCACCATCACCTCCAACATCACCATTTCATTGCATATTGAGTCACCTAGTAGAGATGAGATGAGTGAGTCAGAGCAGATTGAGAAGGTTGAGGTCATCAAGCCTAAAAGGGGAGACTTGTGCACATTGGCACACACTTATCTGGGAGGCGATAGGCAAGTGTTTTCCCCATATATTGTGGGAGGGACCTTTCCTTCTTCAACAACAAAGTAGGTACACAAAGGCAAAGAGAAGATAAAAAATACAAAGATTCAACATGAGAAGGAGGACCTCCATGAGACAGAGTAGGATTTTGACATGGTTTACTTAGGTGAGCATGATGACAATACAGACACTAGCATTGTCATCATGGAAAAATATGCACTCATCAGGGAGTTCCAGATCAACTTAGAGAGGTCAAAATATATCATTTCATATTATGAGGAGAATAATGAGTAGCTTGAAGCCAAACATGATGTCATGGATATTTAGCTCATCAAGGCAAAAAATGGAAGCAATAAAAGCCAAGGAATTTCTTAATGAGGCCTATGATAGGTATGGTGAACCTGAACAAGAGCAACAACCAAAAAGCAGACCTAGGACTAGTGGGCTGAAAAGAGCTCTACAACTAGAGAAACAAAAGGAGGTTGAGCTTGCAAATGAGCTCACATGGAATGAGAAGTTTTCCATCTTGATCAACGAAAACTGGGATCATTGGCTTGATACGGTCAATCAACATTTAGAGAAGCCCCTAGACAAGGCTAATCAACAAAATGACATTTAGAGGAAGATGGAAAAACACTATGCCAACAGAGAAAGAAATGCAAGGGCAAAGCTCAAGGCTGGAAAGGAACAAATTGAAGCCCTAAATCACCAAGAAGAGAAGAAGAATCTTGATATACTTGTTGAGGCTTCACTTGAAGACTAGCCACATCAAACATCAACTCCTTGACCAATTTTGACACCTCTTGGCTCATTTTTGTAAATATTTTCTTTTCTGTGTTTTTTTAGGCAATTTTATATCAGTGGCATGGTTAAAGCACTATACACTTTTTTCGGGCTTTTTTAAAGAAATGGAGACCACCACTAGATGCAGAATGACAAATTCATCTAAGAAAACCATGTTTCCATCCTTATTTTGCAAAACTGGGAGGTGAAAACGGATAAAAAACTAGCGAAACAGCATGGTTTTGCCTCATTTTTTGCCTAGGTGCTGTGCAGATACAAGTCTTGGGAAAATGAAGTTTTGGAGGATCAACTTAGGTCCATTTTAGAAACTAAAGGCATGGAAACTAGATGGGACAATCTTTCTAATGAGGTATCATGGGTTCCATTTGGACATCGGGAAGGTAGTCCAAAGTAGCCTACAAGATGGAGGGTGCACATGACACTGTGATGGCACACTTGATAGAAAGATGGCGCACTTGATCATTTGCCTAATTGTTCACTGTTTTTCTCTAGATTTTATTTTCATCTATGGAAATAAACTTTTTACTGATGTTATTGATATTTCAAATGTAATTTTGGTCTTTTACTATTACCTAGAGGTAAATAAATTAGGTAAAATACCTCATCAAGTCAAATGAATCAGTTTCAATGTAATTAGGGATGAGCCACTTTACCACCCTACACTCTAGATATCAGTTCATATTTCAGTGGACCTACTCCTCTCATGGATTCAACCCCTGAGGTTTCGAGGAGTTTTTTTTTATGTCTATATCTTCCCTTTCTTCACTATTTTTAGAGGTTGGACACAGTTTGATATTGTACTAGTGATCAGAGACACTATCGTATCATATTTTGGCTAGTATTAGTAGATGAGTTGCAACTATTTCTTTGGCATACATGTGGTATGGATTTATATCATTTTTTCTTATTTTTTATCATTTTTATTAATGTTTTGCAAGCTCATAAAACTATTTAAAGTCTATTTTATGGTAATTTTCAAGTTTTTAGGTAGAATACATGTTTGCTCATGCTCTGTTTTGGGAAAGTTGTCATAATTTTTACATTTTTCTTTAGTTTAGGAAAAATACATCTCTTATGCTCTTCCTAACTCATCGTTACTCTTAAACTGATCCAGATTTAAATATGAAAGCAAAAAATTACAGATATAGCAATAAAAACAGAGATGCAACCGAAATAGTACTTCATTTCATTAATGTAAAATACTGAAATATGCTTACAAACAACAATGGAAGTAAACCAACTAGGGAAATGGTAGCTTATCTCTAAGAAGAGATGTGGCGGATACATGCCTCTGAAATATGTTACAAAAAGGCTTGAAGGCCTATTTATTGTTGAGAAATAATGGAAAACCCTGAACATCCAAAAACCTAACGCTAGAATATGAAACACCAAATTGTGGGCCCTGTTTGGGTAAATTGGTACATCAACTTCCCAGGGTTGTAACTTTGGCATACGATCTCCATTTGACTCGCACAATATCTCGTTAGAAATATCTATCTAATAACTACAACTTTGGAAAGAGCATCATCAGATCATGGTCCCATGTTGCTCCCAATTTTCCCAAAAAACATCGTTTAGGGCCTCAAAATGGTTCTGGAAATTGAGGACCCAAAAAATTGCTAAAAATAGTAAACTGTGCTACAATTAAGGAAACTGAAAAGCTGAAAGAAACAATGGTGGGGGTCCAAGTGGACTTGGCAAGTGGCCACCAATAATCACCTAGATCATTCGTCCCCCCTTAGGAAGCAATGGTCCCCATTGTGTTGAGTTCCTCCATGAGGTGAGGAAACTTCTGTTGAATTTGGTCCGTGCAAAGCCACTTACCCTGGTGAAGGAATTGGCCTACTTTGAGAACTCGATACAATTGGATGTTCTATTAGCGATTATGCTTGATCTGTGTGTCCATGATATGATCAGTTGCAGCTTGTTCCATGCAATCTGGATTTAACTCTGTGGGTGTGAGTTGTTCTACAATGTCGGATGTGTCTAGTAATGGTGGATAGTATGGCTGAAGGCGGTCCACATTGAACACTTGGTGCAAGCCAGGGAATGGGGGAATGCTAATCTCAAATTCATTGTCTCCCACAGCCTTGGTAATCATGTAAGGACCATTTCAGAGTGGTCTGAGTTTCTGATAGGCTCTGGTAAGGCGTTCCTTTTGCAAATGCAACTAGACTTTGTCACCCACCTAAAACTTGTGTGGCACTCGATGTTGATCATGTTGTTGCCTGTACTTGGCATTTAATTTCTCCAGAAGGTCATGGACTTGTTGGTGAATATGTTGGATGTGCTCAATGAAGTTGTTTGCATTATTTGTTCTGGATTGGACATGGGCCGAATTTTCGTGAGTAGCTGCAAATGGCATGGCCACATGAATGGGACATAGTGGCTATAATCCCAAGCCCACCTGAAAAGGGTTGTGGCCAGTCGAGCTATGGAGATCCCGGTTGAAGCTGTGTTGGACTTAGTGAGTTTAGTGTTGAGCATCGACCAAAGACTGGACTAAAATGTACTGAGGAACGTGATGTCCAAATCTGAGATGATAGACTGTGGGATCCCAAATTTGACCCACACTCATTCAAAGAAAAGTTTATCAGTGGCTTCTCATGTGATATTCTTCTTGCAGGCAACCATAATGGCCTTCTTCGAGATCCTGTCGACGACCACATAAACACAGTCATTTCCATGCTTAGTGGAAGGAAGGCCTGACATGTAATCCATGGAGATGGATTCCAAAGGTCAACTAGGGGTAGGCAGTGGGGTATAGAGGCCTTGCTTCTTGATGGTCGATTTGGTAATGGTGCAGGCAGTGCATGATCTGATGTACTTCCCAACTTCCTGTCGAAGATTCAGCCAATAGAAATAATTCTGCAGTACTGCCACTATTTTCTCAACCCTAAAATGTCCAACAACCCGACTATAGTGTGTTTCCCAAATCATTTTGGCATGATTTCTTGAAAGAACACAAAGGTGACCCAGGTGACATAACAGGGCATCCTAGAGGTGAAAATATGGAACATGCTGACCCTCCTAGAGTGTCTAGTATGTGTGGTTGAATTCTGGGTTGCTTTTATAGAGAAGTGGCCAATCATAAGTCTCGTGCCCACAAGAGTTGAGCACAGTGGTTAACGCCATGATCGGTGGTCGACTGAGGCAATCTGAAACATTATTGGTGCTACCCTTCTTATACCTGATATTAAAATGGAATATGTGGACCGCTTCTGATGACAATAATTCTACAATTTCCCTTTGGTTTGTATGAACTACAGGGGTCAGTGGTCTCTGTGGATGATTGTTTTCTTCCCCAAAATGTAATGCTTCCATTGTCGATAGGCCTGTACAATGGAATACATCTCTTTATCATAAGAGGTATACTTCCGGACTGTGTCTGAATCTGCCTCACTTTGATATGCCATTGGATGCTTGTGTTGAGTAAGGACTGCCCCAATAGCATAGTCAGAGGCATCTATCTTGACCTCAAATCGTTGTTGCAAGTCTGG
Organism: Pinus taeda; assembly: GCA_000404065.3. Taxonomy (NCBI): domain Eukaryota; kingdom Viridiplantae; phylum Streptophyta; class Pinopsida; order Pinales; family Pinaceae; genus Pinus; species Pinus taeda. Next base: position 31,775 of record APFE030229407.1, read on the forward strand.
TAATATGAGCACTGGTGCCGTGCAGAGGCGATCTTTCAACTCTATGAATGCCTTCTGTTGAGATTCAGAACAAAAGAATTTTGCTTTCACTCATCCCTTGGTGACTTGACTTAAGGGCCAAGTGATATGAAAAAGTCCCAATGTGAACCTACGGTAGAAGTTAGCAAGACCTAGAAAGTTGTGGAGCTCTGTTAGTGGTTGGAGATGGCCAATCTCGAATGACTTGGATCTTGGTTGGATCCACATGCACCCCATGTTAATCAATAATGTATCCTAGATATTGAACTGGGGTCATGCTAAAAGTGCATTTCTCCAAATTGGCACATAACTTGTGTTGCCGCAGTGTTTAGAGAACCTGTTAGATGTGGTGGAGGTGCTCTTCCCAACTCTGGCTGAAGATCAGGATGTCATCCAACTATACCACTACAAATGAGTTGGTGAATCGATGCAATATGTCATCCTTTAGCCTCATGAAGGTTGCAGGACCATTCGTCAATCCGAAAGGCATAACCAACCATCCGAAAAGGCCCTCCTTAGCTTTAAAGGCAGTCTTCCAAACATCGAAGGGTTCGACTGGTACCTGGTGATATCCTGAGTTCAAATCGATCTTGCTGAAATATTTTCCCCCCTTCATTTGGTCCAAGAGGTCATCAATCTGTGGGATTGTGTACCTATTACCGACAGTAATCTTGTTCAGTGCCCGATAGTCAATACGTAGTCTCCAACTCCCATCCTTCTTCTATACCAACACGATCAGGCTCCCATAGGGTGATGAACTTCGATGGATGTGACATTTCTAAAGCAACTCCTGAATCTGCCTCTTAATTTCATCATTCTCCAAAATGGAGCACCGATAGATTGGTCCATGGGGCAGTGGTGCACCTGGGGTCAGATCGATGGAGTGCTTCACTTGATAGTGTAGAGGAACCCCTGCGGGGTAGTTGAAGATGTCCTCGTACTCCTCCACAACCTTGTCCATCTGTAATTGTCGTGTAGAGGGGTCCTATCTGGAGGTCGTGGCCACCATCTTCTTCTTTCCTTGAGGGCGTATCATCAGGAAAGCAAAATTCCTAGTTTTGGAAATGAGCTTACTACATTGTTTTGCAGTAATCAAAGAGATGGCAGTAGGTGGTGCTACCTCCGGTATCCTATACAAATTATTTATCAAAGTAACAATAACAACATGGGGCCTTGATTCATACGCAACATGTTCCTTCCTCAAGTATGGTTGTCCTAATAATACATCACAAACATCAAGTGGTACAATGTCACACAATACCTCATCCGTGAAGGGCTTGATGTTGTATGGAAGGTGACACTACTGGCTCATGTGAAGATCCTGTCCTTGGTGAAGCCACCTGATGCTGTATGGTTGTGGATGTGTTGTGGTTGGTAAGCCCAACTACTTCATGACCTATGCTGCTGAAATGAGGTTATTTTGGCTCCCACTGTCGACAATGAACTATAACGGGGAGCCCTTTACCCACATATGTGAGTAGAAGAGATGCTCCTCCTCCTCTGGATCTTCAGGTTCCTACTTCTGGATCTTTGTGGTGGCATCGGTGGCATTGGGATACGCATCGATAATCTGATTCGCTTTGTCATTCCCCTTGTCGGGTTCTGACTCAGAGTTGGAACATGCATCTAATTCTGAAACCTTCAGCTTGGCCACTAGTGATTGTTTGGCCTGACACTCACTTGTGTTGTCCGTGGAGCTCTTATGGAACTCACATAACTTTCCTGTGTCCTTTTTCCTGTGTCCGGGTTATCATGGGTCACCCCACTTTGGCTTTGTCCTTTGTTCTACAATCTGGGGGCACCTTTCCCTTGCTTTAGATTCGCATATCCAAAGTCTCGGTTCTTCTGTTTAAACTTTTGCTCGACCTTGATAGCATATCGGTATGTCGTGCTAAACAAGGGGATGCTCAGGAATTATATTTCTTCCTGGATGTACTTGTGTAGGAAGCCACGATATTTGAGTGCCAAATGCTGCTCTGAATCCTTGATACCGAACTTTGTGTAAAGGGTATGGAAAATATTGGTAAACTCTGGCATGTCTTGGTCCCTTCCATGTCGTAGTGTGGTCCACTTTATGTATTGATCCTCATAGCTTCCGATAGGGTAGTACTGCTCCTTTATGGCATCCCAGAATGAATCCCAAGTGGGTGCGGTTGCAAATAGTGAACCTATACTTTCATTGTTCTGCTCGCAGTATGTTTCCCACTAGTCCTTGACGTGGGGGGTTGATTTGAGAAGAGCGAAAATAATCTTTTCCCAACTAGAAAAATCATGAACATAAAAATAACCCTCTAGCATATTTAACCATTTATCGATGACATCTACATCTATCTGACCCTCGAATATGGGGATTTCAAAACTAACTTGTACCTTAAATGGTGTGGTGTTCCCAGAGTAGTTGTTGGAAGCTAATGCGTTGCCCTTCGGTAGCCGCTGGAGGATCTGGGCAAAGTTGTCCATCATCATGTTCCTTTGTCACTCAAGAGATTCTTTGAACAAGATTTTGATAGGATCTCCTACTCCCTCGTCTTTCTTTTCATCCACCATGAGAGGCCGTCGGGATTTTTGAGGCTGGTCTGGCCAAGGTTCGACTAGTTCAAGCCCTAACTCCTTATATCCCAACCTCGTTGGGGACATGCAAACAAAAAAAAACAGACTTCTTTGATACCACTTATCTATATTTAAACAGGAACACAAAAAATTATAGAGATAACCATAAACACAGAGATGCAATGGAAATAATACTTCACTTCATTAATGTAAAATACTGAAATATGCTTACAAACAACAATGGAAATAAACTTGCTAGAGTGATGGTAGCTTATCTCTGAGAAGCAATGTGGCGGCTACATGCCTCTAAAATGTCTTACAATGAGGCTCGAAGGCCTATTTATTGTTGAGAAACAATGGAAAACCTTAAACATCCAAAAACCTAACCCTAGAAGATGAAACAGTAAACTGTGGGCCCCATTTGGGTAAATTGGTACATCGACTTCTCGGGATCGTAACATTGGCATACGATCTTCGTTTAATGTGCATAGTATCTCGTTAGAAATATCTCTCTGAGAAATGCAACTTTGGGAAGAGCAACATCAGTCCAGGACTGATGTTGCTCCCAGTTTTCCCAAAAAACGTCGTTTAGGGCCTCAAAACGGCTCCGGAAGTTCAAGATCTGAAAATCTGCTAAAAATAGTAAGTTGTGCTACAATTAAGGAAACTGAAAATGCCGAGAGAAACAAAGGTGGGGGTCCAGGTGGACTTGGCAGGTGGCCACCAATATTCACCTGGATCAGAGATGGAATTCCTGGACATCTCCTCGTTCGGCTCGGCGTAATGATACACTGTCAAGATTGAGCAGAAACTTAAACAGAAAAAATGAGAGTTTGGATTTGCGAATCTGAAGCAAGGGAAAGGTACCCCCAAACAATAGAATAAAGGACAAAGCCAAGACGGGGTGGCCCAAGACAACCCGCAAGATCTGCAAGCAAAGAACAACATCACGAAGCCAAAGAAGGACACGTGAAAGTGGTGTGAGTTCCATAAGTGCTCCACTCACAACACAAGTGAGTGACAGGCCAAGCAGTCACTATTGGCCGAGATGAAGTCTTCGGAATCGATGCATGTTCCAACTCTGAGTCAGAACTCGACAAGGGGAACAACAAAGGGAATCAGATTATCGATGCGAAGCCCACTGCCATAGTTGCCACCACGAAGATCCAGATGGAGGAACCCGAAGATCCAGAGGAGGATGAGCACCTCTTCCAATCCCAGATGTGGGTAAAGGGTTCCCCGCTACAATTCATTGTTGACAGTGGGAGCCAAAATAACTTAATTTTAGCAGTGGTCGTGAAGAGGTTGGGCCTACTGACCACAACACACCCATAACCGTACACCATCGGGTGGCTTCACCAAGGAGGAGATCTTCGTGTTAGCCAGTAGTGCCACCTTCTATATAGCATCAAGCCCTTCACAAATGAAGTATTATGTGATGTTTCTCCTCTTAATGTTTTTGATGTATTATTACACCAACCATACTTGTGGAAGCGAAATGCTGTGTATGAGTCAAGGCCTCGTGATGTTGTTGTTACCTTGGGAAATAATTTGTGCAAGGTACCAGAGCTAGCACCGCCTACCACCATCTCTTTGGTTACTACAAAATAATGCAGTAAGTTCATTTTCAAAATGGGGAAATTTGTTATCCTGATGATACACCCTCATGGAAAGAAGAATACGGTGGCCACGACTTCTAGACAAGGCCCCTCTGAATGATAAAAATAGATGGATAAGGTCGTGGAGGAGTACGACGACATCTTCACCTCCTCCGCACGAGTGCCTCTACACTATCATGTCAAACACTCCATCAATCTGACCCTCGGTGCGATGTTGTTCAATGGACCAATATATCAACGCTCTATTATGGAGAATGATGAAATCAAGAGGCAGATTCAGGAGACTGCAGAGGTGTGAAAGAATATTTCATTGTGTTTCTTACATACATGCACGCTCTGCACCTCTGCACTCTGCACAATGAAAAATTATTTCATAGCTCAGAAAAATTGGATTTCAGATATCTGTTTTGTTTATGGTATTTATTTTAATCGTAACTATGATGATTGGAATTTGAATCTTGATATAGTTTTGGTTATTGTAACTGTATTGCTTACTATTGAAGACTTCTCAAGCACTAAGATTGATTACTTTGTTCTAATTCTAAATTTATTCACCAATTTTGTGGAGAATTCTATGATAATGTTTTGCATAAATTGTGTAATTGATCACAATTAATTTTATATGTTAATAGTACGACTAAGCTTTAATTAATTTTTTAATACTAGAGCAGAAGTCCTCTATATTGCAGTCAATATCTGCGACTATAGGTTCTCGTATTGGTCAATAAAAAATCCAATGAAGAAAAAAATGTACAACTTTTATTATTTGGATTATTGAACTATCTATTTTAGTATTTTATTTTTAATTGAGATAATTTCATTATGAGGAGTGTGGAGGAATCACAATGAAATATTCTTTCACGCTCTGAACAATGAAAGTTTTTGTTGCACCTCCACACTTAGCACAATGAAAGCTTCCTCTACATCTACGATGACCAGATTGAAAATGGATGGTTCTCAATAGTTTTAATATAATACATACATATCCAAAGAATGCAATGCTAACACGGTGATGGTCAATGAAAAATTCAATGAAAACACATAATGTGCAACAACTTTTATTATTTTCATTATTGAAGCTTTGTAGTTCTATTTACTATAACGTTTGAAAGATTGATCTGTTTTAACTTGTTAATGTTGCGTGGACTATAGAGGCGTGAAATAAGATTTCATTGTGATTTTTCCACACCTTCACGCTCTCGCAAGTCCACACTTTGCACAATGAAAGCTTCTTACATACTTCAAAGTGAAATTGATATATTAATTTTGTGGGACTTAAATTTTTGTCTATGCACTAACTTGTTATATAATATTGCTTGGTGTTTTCCTTACATCCATTTAATCCAATTTCTTAATATAAATTTTAGATGCTAATATTATGACTAAGCTTTAATTAATTATTTAATACTTGGCGTGAAGTCCTCTGCATCATAATTAGTGTCCTTCAGTACAAGTTATTGTACTAATCAATAAAAAATCCTATGAAAATACATAATTTACAATAACCTTTGATTATTTTAATTATTGAACTAAATGTTTTAATCTTAAGCACAATGAAAGCTTGGTCCCCTTTTCTACACATCTCATAATGAAAGCTTCCTCCCCACCTTTACACTTTGCACAATGAAAGCGTTTGTTGAACCCCCGCACTTTGCACATTTAAAGAATCCTCCACATCATAGATTCCATTGTGTGGAGTGCGGAGGTGCAAAGGAAACTTTCATTTTGCTTCTTCTGCACGAGCGAAATTGATATATTAATTTTGTGGGACTCGAATTTCCAGGTATGAACTTGCTCCTCCCCTCCATTCAATCCAATTGCTTAATATGAGTTTTCGGTGTTAATAGTACAACTATGCCTTAATTAACTTTTTAAGATTGGGTTCTCAATAAAAATTTCCAATTAACACACAAAATGAATAACATTTATTATTATGATTATCAAATTATATGCTTTAGTCTTTTATTTTTAATTGAGTTAATTTTATTGCACGCAGTGCAGAGGAAACATAATGAAAGGTTCCTCTGTACTCTACACGCAGAAAGCTTTCGTTGCTCCTCCACACTCGGCACAATGAAAGCTTCTTCTGCATCTCTAATGCACAATGAAATCTTCCTTCACAATCTACACAATAAAAATTTTCGCAACACTTTCGCACTCCACAGAATGAAAGCTTCCTCTGCATGTCAAATTGAATTCAAGGAAATTGCTATAATGATTGCATTAAATGTTTTAATCTTAAGTAAAATGAAATATTTGTCCCCTCTTCTGCACTTTGTACAATGAAATCTTCCTCCCCACCTCTTTACTTCACATCAATGAAAGTGTTTGCAACACCTCCACACTTTGCATAATGAAAGCTTCCTCTGCATCTCAGAGTGAACTCAAGGCAACTGTTGTAACAATTGTAGAGTGTCCATATCTCAGGGTTTCACTTTCATTGTGTAGAGTGTGAAGGTGTGGAGGAAGCTTTCATTCCGCTTCTTTTGCATGAGTGAAATTGATATATTAATTTTGTGAGACTTAAATTTCCGGGTATGAATTTGCTCCTTGCCTCCATTTAATCAAATTCCATGATATGAATTTTAAATGTTAATAGTAGGACTAGGCCTTAATTAATTTTTTAATACTGGGTGTGGAGTCCTTTGCACTGTAGTTTGTGTCCATCTCTGCAAGTTCCCTCATTGGTCAATAAAATACAATGAAAACACAAAATGTACAAATACTTTTATTATTTTAATTATCGAATTATATATTTTAATAATTTATTTTTAATTGAGTTAATTGTATTGTGTCAAGTGCGAAGAAAGCAAACTTTCACCGCACCTCTTCTGTCGACACAATGAAAACTTCCTTCGTAGCTTGGAGTGAATTCAGGGCAATTATTGTAACAATTGTGAAGTGTGCATATCTCAAAGTTTAGCTTTCATTGTGTGGAAGTGTGTGTTGCGGAAACAGAATGTTCTCAAATAATGACAAAATACCCCACAAGAAAAGGAGAGACATCTACTATGCAACGATCACCCTTGTTTCAATGTATTTCAATATATATTTTATCTAAATTTTTGTTTTTCAAGTTGTCTATGATCCTCTAGGCTTGACCTGTGGGTTAAGGAACTATAACCTAGGTGCATCTAATCTATGACAGTTGGCCTAACCACACCAGCCTTAAGTTGACTAAATTTTTTAGCACGTCTCCTGCCCCTAGCACAGGGACAACCACCCCCCATGAAGTTTGAGGTTTGCCTTGCTAACAAAGCCTATCCTCAATTGGTTGTGCTAGTGAGACTTGACAATTTAAAAGTTTGCATTACATTAATATTTTTATTTAATTTATTTTTATTTTTATTTTTAAGACATCACATTAGATTACGTTACAACATAATATCTTTATTATACTGGATTAGAGAGTATTTCTCAATACAAATAATTTTCAAATTTATATTTTTAATTTATAAACAAATAACTTTAAATACAATAACTATATTTCACTTTAAAAAAGACCATCAAATAAATGTAAATGAAAATTAATTAAACAAATATAAATATTATAAAACGAACTGTACCAACAACTTCAAATAATTTCTTCAAAAAATAAATTAAAACAAATATTATATATATAATTTTCAAAATAAATTTTGACAAGTTACCTATAAGATTGTATCAAAATTACATTTTT
>APFE030229407.1:39743-53700 GCA_000404065.3 Pinus taeda
TTTTTATTTTATTTATAAGACATTATATTATATTACGTTTACAAGATCTGTGCTGGAGGGCCTCCTAATGCAAATAATTTTCAAATTTATAAACAAATAACTTTAAAAAATACTGTAACTATATTTCACTTTAAAAAAGACCATCAAATAAATATAGTGAAAATCAATTAAACAAATATAATTATTATAAAACAAATTATATCAAAAACTTTAAATAATTGCTTAAAAATGTATTTAAACAAATATTATATGTATTTTTTAAATCTTAAATTTTTGTGATTCATATTGATAATAACCCAATCTCAATAATATAATTACTCTAAAAGATAATCTTACGATCACTATCAAATAAAATTTGACAATTTATCATTACGATCACTATCAAACTTACTTTCAATCTCAATATTATATATTTATTTAAAATAAAATTTGACAATTTATCATTAAAATAACTATCAAATTTACATTTTTTTTTCTTCAATTTAATTGAATATCAAGTTTGAAATTGGGATCCCTATCAAAGATAGGCTTTCTACTTTTAATTGGATATCATGTTTTACATTCCAGCTGTATACATATCTGTCAACTAATTATATAAATAAAATACGTCAAATATGACGGCAAATTGGAGACCTACTCCCTCTTTCAGCCCATCATTCTCCTTTGTTATTTAAACAAATGTTTTATCCTCGTCATGGGATTGGAAGAATACTTCTTATTTTGCCCGTTGAGCTTAAATTAATGGTAAGTTTTCTAAATATTTGGGAATTGGATCGATATGGGTGTGTTCAATTGAACGCGTCCATATCCATTAGATTCCCAAATATTCAGAGAATTTGTAATTGACTTAATGCCGGGCATCAAATCCACGTTTGCGTTTGTTATTTCATCGCGACTCTCCGATTTCCCTCGGGCTTCCTGTCATGAGCGGTTGTCATACCTATTCCCTCTGGTTACTTTAATTTGTGACTAATAAAATATTATTTTTATTTATATTAATTTATAATTTTATTTTTAAATATGATCATATTATAATTCATGTCTATCGATGCCGGATAATTTACAAGCATTACATAACTATTATTAATAACCTTAACGATAATGAAAATATTTGATGAATAAAAAATGCAATTTATAAAAGACGCGTTGGCCAGTTCCGTTGAAATTAGACACGAGAGCTATTAGGAGGCGTACCATTTCTTCATTTTGGAACAAGACCTACCTCCCCTTTCAGCCAATGATTCCTTTGTAGGTGAGACACAAATTTCCTTTAAACAAATGTTTTATCTTCGTCATGGTGATGGGATTGGAAGAATACTTCTTCCTATTTTGCCCAGTGAGCTTAAATTAATTGCTAATATTTCTTAAATATTAGCCAATGATTCCTTTGTCAGGTGAGATATCAAATTTCAACCCTGCTACCTCCTTTAAACAAATGTTTTGGCTTGGTCATGGGATTGGAAGAATACTTCTTTTTATTTTGCCCAGTGAGATTAAATTAATTGCAGATTTCGGGAATTAATATAAGTGTGTCAAAAAATTGATCGCCCCATGTCCATCAAATTCCCAAATATTCAAAAAATCTGTAATTCAGATAAATATAGCTTTGCTTCCCTGAGCATCACAACCACATTTGGGTTCCCAAATATTCAGCAAATCTGCGATTATATAATTATATAAATAAAATATGACGGCAAATTCGAGACCTACTCCCTCTTTCAGCGCATCATTCTCCTCGTCATCGTCATGGGATTGGAAGAATACTTCTTCCTATTTTGCCTGGCGATCAAATCCACATCTGCATTTGTCATTTCATAGCGACTTCCGATTTTCGCTGTGATCAAATCCATAAGCATCCCTGGGGCTCCACGTCATGAGCGGTTGTCATATCTATTACTCTAATCTAGTTAATTGGTAAGTAATAAAATATTATTTTAATTTAATATTAATTTACAATTTTATTTTTAAATATGATTAAATTATAATTGAAATTTGACTCTAGATATAATTTTTATTGTTGTAACTATGATGCTTACTATTCAAGATTTCTCAAGCACTAAGACGGATTACTTTGTTCCGATTAAGTTTATTCACTAATTTAGTACATAATTATGTGATGATGTTTTGCATAAGTTTTTGAGGATATGCTTTGAGGTTTTATATTAGATCTAAATTTGTGTTATTGATTAAAATGAAAATGAACATTTGATAATAGTTTGGATATCATACATACATGTGCCAAGAGTACAAAGTTAACATAGTGATGGTCAATAATTTTTTTAATAAAAACACGTAATGCGTGACAACTTTCATTATTTTCATTATCAAATATTTGAGTTCTATTTACTATAAAGTTCTAAACATGTTATATGTCTTAATATTTTAAATTTGTGTAGAGTGCAGAGGTGCGAAACAAGATTTCATTGTGTTTCTTCCATACATGCACACTTTGCACCTCTACACTCCACACAATGAAATCTTATTTCATAGCTCATAGAAATTAGATTGCAGATATATGGTTTATCTATAGTATTTATTTTAATCGTAACTATGATGATTGGAATTTGAATCTTGATATAGTTCTTGTTACTGTAACTATGTTGCTTACTATTGAAGACTTCTCAAGCACTAAGACCTATTACTCTGTTCTAATTCTAAATTTATTCACCAATTTTGTAGAGAATTCTATGATAATGTTTTGCATAAGTTGTGTAATTGATCACAATGAATTTCATATGTTAATATTAAGACTAAGCCTTAATTAATTTTTTAATACTAGGTGGGAATTCCTCTATACGACAATGAGTATCTGCCACTATAGGTTCTCATACTGGTCAATAAAAAATCAAGTGAAAAAAGAAAATGTACAACTTTTATTATTTGGATTATTGAACTATTTATTTTATTCTTTTATTTTTAATTGAGTTAATTTCATTATGAGGAGTGTGGAGGAAGCACAATTAAGTCTTCTTTCACGCTCTGCACAATGAAATTTTTTGTCACACCTCCACACTTAGCACAATGAAACCTTCTTCCACATATCAGATGATCAGATTGAATGTGGATGTTTGACAATAATTTTGTATGTAGTACGTACATGTCCCAAGAATAAAAAACTAACACGGTGATGGTCAATGAAAACACATAATGTGCCACAAAATTTATTATTTTAATTATTGAAGCTTTGTAGTTCTATTTATTATAAAGTTTGAAAGATTGATCTATTTTAGCCTCTTAATGTTGCGTGGAGTATGGAGACACAGAAGAAGCTTTCATTGTGCTTCTTCCGCACCTTCGCACTCCGGTAGGTCTGCACTTTGCACAATGAAAGCTTCTTCCATATCTTAGAGTGAAATTGATAGATTAATTTTGTGGGACTTAAATTTTTGTATATGCACTTACTTGTTATATAATATTGCTTGGTGTTTGTCTCACTTCCATTTAATCCAATTGCTTAATATAAATTTTAGATATTAATAGTATGACTAAGCTTTAATTAATTCTTTAATACTCGGTGTGGAGTCCTCTGCATCATAATTAGTGTTCTTCACTACAAGTTATTGTACTAATCAATAAAAAATCCAATGAAATTACATAATGTATAACAACTTATATTATTTTGATTATTGAACTAAATGTTTTAATATTAAGCACAATGAAAGCTCTTTCCCCTCTTCTACACACCTCACAATGAAAGCTTCCTCCCCACCTTTGCACTTTACCCAATGAAAATGTTTGCTGCAACCACACACTTTGCACAATGAAAGAATCCTCCACATCTTAGATTCCATTGTGTGGAGTATGGAGGTGCAAAGGAAACTTTCATTTTTCTTCTTCTCCACGAGTGAAATTGATATATTGATTATGTGGGACTTGAATTTCCAAGTATGAACTTGCTCCTCCCCTCCATTTAATCCAATTTCTTAATATGAGTTTTAGATGTTAATAGTATAACTAAACCTAATTGATTTTTGATATTTGGTTTTCAATAAAAAATCCAATGAAAACACAAAATGAACAACATTTATTTTTATGATTATCAAATTATATGTTTTAGTCTTTTATTTTTAATTTAGTTAATTTTATTACTCGCAGTGCAAACGAAACATAATGAAAGCTTCCTCAACACTCTACACACTGAAATCTTTTGTTGCACCTTCACACTCGGCACAATGAAAGCTTCTTTTGCATCTCAGATGCACAATGAATTCTTCCTTCACACTATATATAATAAAAGATTTCACAACGGCTTCACACTCGGCACAATGAAATCTTCCTCAACATGTGAGACTAAATTCAGGGCAATTGCTATAACGATTGCATTAAATGTTTTAATCTTAATTAAAATGAAATCTTTGTACCCTCTTCTGTACTTCACACAATGAAATCTTCCTCCCCACCTCCACACTTTGCACAATGAAAGTGTTTGCAACACCTCCACACTTTGCACAATGAAAGCTTCCTCTTCATCTCAGAGTGAATTCAAGGAAATTGTTGTAACAATTGCATAGTGTGCATATCTAAGGGTTTGTCTTTCATTGTGCAGAGTGTGAAGGTGCGGAGGAAGATTTCATTTCGCTTCTTTTGGATGAATAAAATTGACATTTGCTGGAGTGGTTATGGTAAGAGTTGTTAGAGGAAGGGCCTCCATGGTTTTGCTAGCCATTTATGTTGGTTTTTTCTTTCTCTTGCACCATCTTCTCCATCTCTACTTCCATTTGTTTGATCTAGAGAGACTACTCGATTATTAACTTCATCATGCCAGGCTTTTGGCTCTCTGTTTCCTATATCTCCTTGGTTAGTGGATCATGTGTAGCAGGCATCTTGAGCTGCTTCTTCAAAGCTACTATATCCATCTCTTTATTCTTTATTATTTCTTCAGTTGATTTTACATATGAGGGATCATACCCAATCTTCACTACTAAGTCTTCTAAAGACTTAATTCTATTAACCTTTGATTTTGATGAAATCCTCTCCATCTTTAACTAAGATTGAGCATTTGATAGATCCACTTGCATTTTAAATAAATTCATGGAAGTGTTGGTCAGAGTAGATGAAATCATTTCGCCTGTTTGCTTGTGCATTTCCAGCTGATCAATTGGATGAACACTTCTTCCATCAAACTCAAAATAACTTTGTTTGTAATCTGCTAGAGTTTTAGGCTCTGTTGTCTGTGCTTCCAAAAATTCCATATGATTTTTTCCTTTTTCTGAATCAAAGGCAGAGAGGAGTCTACCTTGTGCAGTTGCACTCTGTTTCCAAAATTGAGCAAAAGTGCTCTTTTTCAATATCTCGATCCTGATTTTAATCTCTTTGAATGTGTCAAAGACGGTCTCTTCCTTTTCTCCAGCCACATTTGTAGATGATGAAACCGAAAGAGACTGCTACCTTTCTAAAATTGAAGTGGCAGGAAAATATTTTCCCCCAGCTAGGGATGACTCTAGAATATCAATAATATTGATGATTGTCTTCTGTGGTGATCCTTTGTCTATGTCCATATGTTTTCTGGTTTTCTTCCTGTATTTCAGCTTGAATCAATGAATTCCCTTATAGAAGTATTAGTCCCTGGTGACTGATGTTCTCTAAGCCTTTTCCATGTTATTCCATGTTCTTTCTCTTTTCCCTTTTCAGTTCTATCTTCAGTGGTCTACTTCTCCTGCTATCTTGGAGTCTGTGCACTGGAAGAAGAAATCACTTGTTCCTCAACCTCCTGCAATGTGTCAGACATCCACTCAATTTGGTTAATGTATTTTTCAATTTCAGGTCTTTGAGTGTGGATATAGGTTGTTGACTTGTTCTCCACCCTCTTCTTGGAGATGATACCCAATGGGTCATAGGACCATGTAAAACTATGGGTGAAATTCATTTCTCTCAATCTTTTATCCGCCTCCTCCCCTACTGCTCTATTGCTACAAATGAAGGGACCGATTTGAGATTTGATCGTGAACTGGGAATTTTTCTTAGCTGCTATAAAATGCACTTCATTTGCATTAATCATTTATATGATGTATTCCAGTGCAAAGATCCTCATGGGGAGGAACTTTGGCAGCTTGTAAGGGGCCAACTCACATCCATACGCTCTTAATTCAATGTAATTTTGGTACAAGTACCAATCACTTGTTCTGACTTGGTCTGTCAATTGCATGATTCTTCTTATTTCTTCACTGATCCTAGGTTTTGCAATCCCACCGAGGAGGCTCATTGCTGGGTGAACAAACATTTCTACAAATATCTTGTAGATGAAGTCCTTTTGGTCCTTCATCACTAAAGTTCTCCAAAAAATGACAGATTGGGGTTTACCTTCTTCATTCATTTTTCTCACTATAAACTAGAATCTGTCTACTTGAAAATACACAAACATGTACACCAAAACTGAAGAGTACTGAAACACTTCCTTTGTGAAGAAATTGGCAAACTGCTCATGAATGGCATCTGCTAAAAATTGGATGAAATTGAAGAGGACAGAGGGCTTGGATTCTATTGACAAAATGGACAAGAAAGTTATGATAACTTCATCAAGCCATTGATTTGAATAATAGCTGAGTAAATAAGAGAGAATATTGACAATGTGTTTGGTTCTATCAGGGAAAACAAAGGAGGAATAAGGAGGATTCTTATTTGGCAAAGGAGTTTTCTCAGTCATGAAGAGTTCTAAGGTTTTGGCTCTTTTAGAAAAATCAAGCTTCTGATATATTTCAGTGAGAATCTCATGGGAAAAGGGAGTATTTCCTTCAATAACAGGGGTTTGCATCATTTGCATAATGAACTTGGCATCAATGGTAAACAAAATATGTCATGTTGGGGTCATCACTGCACTTTGTTGTGGATTGTAGCATGAATGGCATTTCCTAATAAGTTCTGGGCAACTAAGTTTTAGGAAAAATGTAAAAAGGTAGATTAGTGTCCTAGAGGCCTATGTCATCCATCTCTTCCACAAATTTATCCTCCCACCAACAATATATATCGAATATATCGAACTCTAAGAGCGTTTCATGTATCTTAAAATCCCTGTCTACAATTGATATGTGATCCAAATCCAATGGTGGGTGCACCATTGGATTAAATACTTCTTGTTCCTTTTTCTTGGGTGCCATAGTTGTCTTCTAAGAAAAACCTCTGAGACTGCCCTATTTTGAATTTGTAATAGAAGGGGATAGGAAGAAATGGGAATTCAGTGAGGGAGAAAGAAAACGAATTAACCAGAAATGAGATTCGAGAATGGGAACATTCGATCACTACAGAAAAATGGATCTTTCTGCAATTGTACCGTTGTTTCTGTATGCATTGTGCGCTCTCTATGTATGTTTGGAGGAAATGAATTATGCCTGAAAAGAGTGAGAACACACTAAAATTTGAAAATGAATATGAAATGGTGCTTTTATGGATTTGAAGTAATGTTGTTGGATTGGCTTGACTTGGCGCGGGTCCGTTGGCTAACGGTCCAGCCAATTAAATACATAATGGCGGGAACGAAGGTGATAGGCAGATGGGACATGTTAATGTCGTGAGGTGGCGGGAGTGATCAAATGGTCATAATGGAAAAGTGGTTTAATTGACGAGATAAACCACTTTTCAGGGGGCCTGGGGAGTGGTAAGCAGTATGAGAGGAGGGGTGTGAAATCGTGAGGGCGTGACATGTTAGTGGTTGGAAACCACTGATTTCAGACCCCCCCTAGATTAACTTTCGGAGGGTGGCGGGGGGCCAAAAAAGCACACGGGCCGTCAGATCAAATGGAGTGAGCGGAAATTGGGTTAGAGATGGGAGATAGATAAGATGAGATGTGACGGGTAGTGGGTGGTGGGGTAGGGAAATAAATGAGGGGTGGCAGACTATAGGGATAGAGGGTGTATCATAAGGTTATGAAATTTAATATTGAACCCCTTCCCATTTCAATTTATTTTCCCGACCTTGGGAAAACATTCATATCTTATCAAACCTAAAGAACTTATCATGTCTTTTTTTTCTTTGAATCTTCTCAATCTACCTACCCTTATTTTTCTAATCTAGCATTTTTATTTTTCATTTTCTTTTGCAGGGTGCACTTGGATTTGAAGACCCTTTCCTTTTTATCTCTTTTTTTCTTTTAAATTCAAACCTACTCTATCACTTATTTCTCCCCTTAGTCCATATTAAACAGTTGAACCAATTTTATTTCTACCTAGCTACTGATTTGCCAAGATTAAACTGTTTGGCAGATCTTTAATTTCTAACCTATCAATAAAAATTGAAATTTGTTCAATCATACTTATATTGTATGATTTGAACAAAATTTGGGTTTTTATTTTTTATTTTTTTATTTTTATTTTTATATACCCTCTTTTCATTTCTTTTCTTTTCTCTTTTTTTTTTTTGTGAAATCAATTGAATATTGGAATCTATGAACAATTTGAAACCTGCAAGTTGTGAAATACTCAATCACCTTGAGATCCTATAGATTATAGGACCCTAACACCAGTGATCGATAGCTCGCGTGATCTTATGTTCAAATGCTTCCAACCTCCACACCAACTCTGGGGTCCATGCTATCGGATTGTCAAGCCTCCACCTTCCTTGGTCGTCTGCCAAGTTAGCAATCCACTCGTATAGTTCAATCGAGAAGGTGCAAAAGAAAATTTCATGTATTTTTGTGTACAGGTATCTACCCAACCACTGTTCTTTTTTCAGGTGCAAATTTTTGTTTTCTCGCGTCGCGAATTCGTGGATCTCTATGTGCAACCAATCGCCAATTTCCTTTTTGGTCGGATTCTAGTGATGCGACATCACACATCTCTTTATGAAGATCCCAGTCCTGGCAACAGAACCATTTGTTGCCTTAGTGGGTCCTGACCCAGCTTCAAAGTTAGTTTCGCCAAACAAATCCCTAAACCACTGGCCCTTTCTGCATCAATCCGCAGAGCACAGACTGAAGTCTCACCCAAAGCAGTATGTGGGGTTGTTGGAACCAAGTTTCTACACCCAAAGATCAGTGTAATGTCGTTTTATGCCCTTAATCTGCCTTCACGCCGATTGATAAGCCTTGAAGCTTATTGATGTAACTTCCTTTTATCAGCTTCTAACCCTCCGCAAATGTTTACGACTATCTTTCATGGACCCTAAATAGATGAATCCACTACTTACACACATCAAAGATTACTTATAACCCAATAATTGCTCAGATTATCTTAAGTGTTCGATAACTTTAACATACAACAAGATAATCTTCGCATAAACAGTTAACAACCATTTCATTCATGTAACAATATAAATCATGTAAAGTCGTGCTTCAATACATAATTATTTCATAAACCCATTATAGCCTAAGGCGCATTCATATAAACAAAAGTAAAGAGATAAACACGAGTATTTCTACAACGATCTTCTTTATTAATACTCAGTTCTGCTTATAGACTCAAGAATTCCCTACGCACTCAGCTACAGGTGTCCGCGCACTCAGTTGCGGATTCTACTCTAGGCCTCTCCGCACACAGTTGCAGAGCCTTCCTTCTACTCTAAGACTTCTACGCTCTCCCTTCTACAAACCCATTACATTCCCTTTCTTCTGTGCCTGATTGATTGCCTTAGACTCTCTAAGACTCTCTTATTTATACAATCCCATGGTCTTCGGACCATGGGTAGATCTACAAAAGCTAACTCAACTTACATAAAGAAGGGTAAAACCCTGTACGACTCTTTAATTATCTATGCGCTCCATGACCACAACTTGTGGAGACTTTACATCTTTATACAACAAAACTTGGGCTTTTTCACCAAAATTGACCCTAGGGGACCCCATCCCAGCAAGTACCCATCATAGTTTCCAAATTCTGGATTTCCCATCGGGTCTCGGGATGGACATCATTGAAGTAAGCATCGATTGATTCCTACACAAGTAAACAAGGCATGTTTTGGCCCTAGGGACCCCTTCCGCTACTATCCCTCCTACTGCACATACATTGCCTAGGTGACATGACATTCAGGACAGATGCCATCTTAAATGGCCATAAAGAAAGCCTCAACCATGGGTTTGGGGTTTGCACCAAATTGTAACAATTTCACTAACCACACATTGTTTAACAACACATCATCTACGTAATTCAAACTTATGACACTAGCTCAAGATGGAAAATAACCCACCTCAAAAATTATAACGTTAGTGCTCAAAGCATTAAAACAAAGGCACAAATCGATCAAGAAAAGAGACGTACCAGGATCAAAATCACCTTTACTAAAAAAAATGGTCAAGACATCAAACACCGATAAGAGGTTCCCAAACATTATCTTACAAAACCATAGACCAAATGATATCACCAAACCTACATCTAAAATATGAACTAGACCAAGACAAAACCTTGCCTTAACAAACCCAAAGCCCAACAAACAAAGGATTAATGGATATCCCAATTCACTAAGCTCTAGACCATTTGAGTGAAAACACATGATACCATGATAATTAACAAGCAAAAGAAATATTACCGAAGATGTCATGACGTGGGAAACCAAGATCAGAATGACCAAGAGAGGTGACGTCCTCCTACCACTATCAATATCCAACCTCGCTTGTGACTTCGCCCAACCTTGACTTTCCACCACCACTCATGAGTCCACACTACCAAATGAGACCCCACTAACTTGAGCTAGCCTCTTCACCTCACTAATATTATCCTCTCTCATTAGGCCATCAAATTTTAGGTTGATCTCTTCACGATTTAGACCATAATCATACTTAGATGCTTGTTGCGAGGGTTTCAGTTCCTCCCTCTTCTGTTTCAAAAACCTTCCTCACTCTCCACTAAACTTTCCCACCTCCTCCCCATGTTGTGATTTAATAGCCATCTAGGTGATCACATGCTCTTGCACGTTGAGGAAAAACCACATTGCTTAACCATTAATGTCCATGTCGTTAGTAGAGAGGTAGGCTCACCCCTCGAGAACCCCCCTCCCCACCCGCCTTACTGAATCCACCCCATCAGGGAAAATCAAAATTCAATATTTATTTCAAAAGTATAAATAATTTTTTACCATTTTTTTTGTAAATTCCGCATTGGTGAGGCTACATCATGGTGATGTCCAAGAATAACACCTGAATGAGGAAATAGGAATTGAACTAGTGACTTAACATATACGAGCGACTTAACAATGCACTCGGTCATCATATATCCAAGACGCACTCGATCATTGTCTACTCAGTGGGCAGTGGTCATCATTGAGTGCTTGATAAAATGGTTTTTTGTCATGTGTAATTCCCATGTTTCAAAATAATAGTAAAAGTTCTACTAATGTCTTCCTCTTACTTGATTCAATTGTAATGGATCCAAAACTTTCACCCTTAACTTTTATAGAAAAATATTAATTATGTTTCTTAATTTTAATTTTAAAATCTATTATATCTTAGAGGAAACCT
This sequence comes from Pinus taeda, assembly GCA_000404065.3. Classification (NCBI taxonomy): domain Eukaryota; kingdom Viridiplantae; phylum Streptophyta; class Pinopsida; order Pinales; family Pinaceae; genus Pinus; species Pinus taeda. The sequence continues at coordinate 51,125 of APFE030229407.1, forward strand.
AGTTGTGGGAAAACATCTAAGGTAACCTCGAACCTCTTTGAAGATGAAATCTTGTCCTACAACCTAGAGAGGGATCTCTCCCTAAAAACTCAACTACTCAAGGTCACTGTAGTAGAAGGTTTCAATTGATTCCTATGGCCAAATTTATCAAAAAATGATTGAAATTTGGTTAGACTATGTGAAAGTTCCACCATTGGGCATGGAGTCTAACCCAATAAGGTCTTATACAAACACAATTTCGATGAGAAAAACACAAAAGTAGGGTAGTAGTAATTTCTTTAACACTTAAATGATGTAGAGGAAGATGAAGGAAATTAGTGTAAGGGTTAAGTGAATAAAAATTCATGCCTGAGAAATAAATAAAAAGGAGCATATGAATCCCAATCTCATACTCTTTTTATGAGACATGAGGAAATATAAAACAAAGCAAAAACAAACAAGGAAATACATCACAAGAATATCTGCAAATATTCATAAACAATGTTTTCATTAATGATCTGCTCAAAATACACAAGGATACTAAATCTTAAATAAACACCAACCCTTTCTTCTTCTCCAGTCTTTTCTTATATAAAAAATACAATAAAAGAAATAGGTTTGTAGCTAAAAAATAATTACATAATAGAAGTGTAAATCTCTTAGGTACATGCATATGAAACTTTCAAAACCTATCTACATCTAAAAATAATGTTTTTTGGAGTAATGGATGGATATAAGAATCAACAATTTCGAATTCAGTGAGGTGGCATCCAAGTCAACAACTGTCCATGAGATTTTTTCTCATGAAATCCTGATAAATAGGGTCGAGTGATCACTTTGAAAATCCAAAACCATGATAGATTTTAGAAAACCAAGAGAGGTTTTTTTTAATGGGTCTGTTGTGAACAAAAACCTCATTCAGTTTTGAAAAATTCGTTCTCATTTGTTTGGAAAGGGTGCCCAAAATTACTATGTTGTACAGGAAAAATAGAGTTTTAACTGGCAATTTTTACGTAAATGTGTTGTTGTTGTTGTTGTCAATGCATTTTCCTTTTTTTTTTTTTTCAAAAACACAATAACGCTGACACTCCCGTTGTTAGTGCATTTAAAAATGTTTAAAACTTCAGTAATGTTGACACTCTTGTTGTCAGATTTTTAAACATGTTTATTACAAATATTTCTCTGACATTGTAATTGTCAGCATTAAAAAAAATCAAACTTAAAGAAATGTGATAACATATAGCTTCACGGGGATGTTGTCGATCATGGATGGTAGTAAGAACCCCATAGACTAGAGGCCTAATCCATTAGGCTATTTCCAACATCTTACATGAAACTTGCATTTTACTATGATCCAGGTGGATATTGGTGGCCACATGCCTATCCCACTTGGACCCTGACCATTATCTCTTTCAGTTTTTCAGTTTCCTTATTTTTAGCACAATTTACTATTTTTGGCAGTTTTTGGGGTCCTAAACTTCTAGAGCTATTTTGAAGCCCTAAACAGTGTTTCTTGGAAAAATTGCTTTGTTAATTATAAGGGTGATCATGTTGGTAGTTGTAGTCCTCGGAGAGATCTTTCCAACGAGGTATCATGCATGTCAAACGAAGATAATATGATCAAGTTATGACCCCATGAAGTTGGTTTCCGAACTAACCCCAACGGGGCACATAAACTCTTGGTGTTACACCTTCTTGGGTTAGGGTTTTGTTTGTTTAGGGTTTTCTCTTATTGTTAAATAATAAAAATTCCCTAGAGCCTCATTGTAACTCATTTCAAAGGCATGTAGCCACCACATCTCTTCTCAGAGACAAACTATCATCGCCCGAGCTAGTCTTATTTCCATTATGTTTGTAAGCATACTTTAGTATTTGATATTAATGAAATGAAGTGTCTTTTCTGCTACATCTCTGTATTTATGGTTATATCTATAATTTGTTGCGTTCCTATTTAAATATGGATCAGTGGTATCAGAGCGATTTTCTCTTTCTCTATTTTTCTTTGCATGTCCCCAACGAGGTCGGGATATAAGGATTTAGAGCTTGAATTGGTCGAACCTTTGTAAGACTAGCCTCGTAGATCCTGATAGCCTCCCATGGTGGATGAAAAGAAAGACAAAGGGGCAGGAGATCCTATCAAAATCTTGCTTGAAGAAGCCCTCGAGTGACAAAGGAATGCGATGATGGACAACTTTGACCGGATCCTTCAGCAGCTACCCAGGGGTGACACATCTACTTCTAGCAGCTACTCTGGAAGTGCCACACCCTTTAAGGTACAAGTTAACTTTGACATTCCCATATTTGAGGGTCAGATAGATGAATATGCCACCAACAAATGGTTAAATCTATTAGAAGGATATTTTTATGTTCATGCTTTTTCTAGCTAGGAAAATATCACTTTTGCACTTCTCAAAGTTTCCCCCCACATCAAGGATTGGTGGGAAACTCACTGCGAGCAAAAGGATGGAAGTACAACCTCACTGTTTTCAGCTAAACCCACTTGGAATTCATTCTGAGATGTCATCAAGGAGTAGTACTATCCTATTGGAAGCTATGAGGATAAATACATAAATTGGACCACGCTGCAGCAGGGAAGG
>APFE030229413.1:0-10780 GCA_000404065.3 Pinus taeda
CTTCTTTAGAGCAACACCAGAACAATTGGAAAGAATAAAAGGGCTTTGTGACATAGTGGAAAGTAAAATTATGGCAACAAGGAATTCTACCCCTCACAACTATAAATATGGAAGTGTTGTTTCTCCTAGCCTCCCAAAACTTACAAGGGTTACACAGAACAATTGGAAGGAAAAAGAGAAAAAGGGCTTTGTAACAATTATGAAAGAAAATGCACTAAAGGTCATAAGTGTGTTGAGAAGAAATTATTTTACATAGAATATGAAGAGGAGGAAGAAAAGGATCAAGAAACATCAAAAGAAGGGGATATATACCAAGACCCAACCCCAGAGAAAGAAGAAATGAATCAGACCATCTCCTGTAAAGCATTGGCAATAATTACCACTCCTCAAAATCTCAAGATAGAAGGACATATCAAGAAGGAAAAGGTGCAAGAAATGAAAGATCACATCGATAAAGAAGAAATGAATCCAACCATATCTTGTAATTCATTGGTCGGAATTACCACTACTAGAACTATCAAGATAGAAGGACGTATCAAGAAGAAAAATGTTCAAGAAGTGAAAGATCACATCGAGCATCAAGAAATGAATCCAACCATATCTTGTAAAGGATTGGCAGAAATTACAACTCCTCAAACTCTAAATATAGAAGGACATATCAAGAAGAAAAAGGTTCAAGCAGTGAAAGATCACATCGAGCATCAACAACAAGTTCTCCAACTTTTAAAGGATCACACCATTTTGGTTCAAAATCGAATGAAACAATAGGTAGATCAACATCGTAGTGAAAAATGTTTTGATGTATGTGATTGGGTATTTTTACTGCTATATCTCAAGCAAGCTATTTATGACAAGGAAATGTTGGCAATACTACATGCACTTAAAAAATGGTGACCTTACCAAATGCGAAGACACTTCAAGGTAAAAATGGATCATGATAGCCTTAAATACTTTTTAGAACAACCATTATCTTTAGAAGAACAAAAAAAAATGTGTCACAAATATGTGGGGTTATGACTTTCACATCATCTATACAAAAAGGTAGCAAAATTTTGTTGCAGATGCACTCCCAAGAAAGGACGAGGATGTGGAAGCATTGTTTTTTGCTATTTCTATTATCCAACCAGATTTGATAAATGAAGCAAGGGATGAATGGAAGAAGGATGAAGAAGTATGGCCACTTATTCAGAAGTTGCAAAATATCCCAATTCAAACAATATTGCCAGAAATTGAAGAGGAAGGAAAAATCATATTGGAACCCGGAGCAGTCATAGAAACAAGAACTCGACAATTACAGAATCGATCAATTTCAAAGTATCTCAACAAGTGGAAGAACTTACCTACTGAAAATTCCACATGGGAGGACAAGAATTTTATACAGAAGCATCAATAACTTCTCAAGCGTTGAGGACAACACTTTTTAAAGGAGAGGGGCATGTTAGGCCCATATACTACTAGATTATCCCCTTATTGTTATTAGTACAACATCCTTATTATATTGATGTACCCATGTAGTGCCCATATTGTTACTAAAATGCCCCATAGAAGCCCACTATTGTTATTATTATGCCCTTACATTTTTATTGTTATGTCGGCTCTGATTATATTATGACCCCTTAGACTCATATATATATAAAGGAGGTCTTTTCATTTGTATCATCCAAGAGTTGTTCATTTATGTAATGTAAAGGAGATTGCCCCGTCGATGAGGCTAAATTCTAAGGCGTTGATCTATCATTTCTATTTTTTTTGAGCTGGTTTCATAACATTTAGGATTTAGTTTATAGGTTTTAGGCTTTATTCTTTAGGGTTTAGGGTTTAGGGTTTATAAAATTTTATTAAGTGCTTTTAATAAACGCTTAAAAAGGGTTACAAAACACTTTTTAAAATTTTATTAAGTGATTATGGTTTAGAGTTTAGGGTTTGGGGATTAGGGTTTACGGTTTAGGGTTTAGGTGTTATAACACCTTAGTAATTTTTTTTAATAAACACTTAAATAAAATTTACAGAATTATTTTTAATAGATCATATAATGCCTAGGTTTTAGGGTTTAGGGTTTGAGGTTTGGGGAATAGGCTTTAGCGTTTAGGGTTTAGGGTTTAGGGTTTATAAAAATTTAGTAATTCATTTTAATAAACACTTAAATAGAAGTAACAAAACTATGTTTCAAATGTTATTAAATTATTTGGGTTTAGGGTTTAGGGTTATAACACTTTATTAAATGTTTTTTAATAAACATTAAAAAAAGTTACAAAATTTATTTTAAAATGTTATAAGAATTTTAGTGTTTAGGTATAGGGTTTATTGTTTGGGTTTGGGATTTATAACACTTTGATAAATTATTTTAATAAGAACATAAAAAAAGTTACAAAACGCTTGTTAAAATGTTATAAAATGCTTAGGCTTTAGGGTTTAGGATTTAAAATTCTATAAATTTTCATTGTTTAGGGTTTAGGGTTTATAACACTTTAGTAAATGATTTTAAGAAAAACTTTAAAAAACTAAGAAAACTTTTGTTAAAATGTTATAAAATACTTAGGGTTTAGAGTTTAGGCTTTATGGATTAGGGTTTTGGGTTTAAAATGTTATAAAATCCTTACAGTTTAGAATTTAGGGTTTATAACATTTTAGTAAATGCTTTTAATAAACACTTCAAAAAAGTTACAGAAAACTTGTTAAAATATCACTCAATGTTTAGGGTTTAGGTTTGGGTTTTGGTGTTTAGGATTTAGGTTTTACGTTTTGAGGTTTAGGGTTTATATTTTTTTGTTTAGGGTTTAGGGTGTTGTTTTTATGGTTTAGGGTTTATAAAACTTTAGTAAATTCTTTTAATAAACACTTAAATTAAAGTTACAAAATTCTTCGTAAACTATCATAATATTCTTAGGATTTATGGTTTAGGGTTTAGGACCTCCGGTTTAGGGTTTAGAGTTTAGGTTTTGGGGATTAGGTTTCAAGGTGTATGATTTAAGGTTTATAATAATTTAGTAAATTCCTTTAATAACCACTTAAATAAAAGTTACAAAACAAGTTTAAAAATGTTATAAAATTCTTTGGGTTTAGGGTTTAGTTTATAGTGTATAGGGTTTAGGGTTTATAACACCTTAGTAAATTATTTTAATGAACACTTAAATAAAAGTTACAAAATTATTTTTAATAGATCAGAAATTTTTTACGTTTTAGGGTTTAGGGTTTCGGGTTTAGGGTTTAGTGTTTAAGGTTTAAGGTTTAGGGTTTATAACACTTTAGTAAATTATTTTAATAAAAAATTAAACAAAAATTACAGAACTCTATCAAAATGTTATAAAATCCTTAGGGTTGAGGGTTTAGGGTGATAACACATTATTAAATGATTTTAATAAACAATTTAAAAAGTTACAAAATGTTATTTTAAAATGTTATAAAATTCTTAGTGTTTAGGGATAGGGTTTAGGGTTTAGGGTTTGGTATTTATAACACTTTGATAAATTCTTTTAATAAGAACATAAAGAAATGTTACAAAACACTTGTTCAAATGTTATAAAATGCTTAGGATTTAGTGTTTAGGATTTAGAATTCTATAAAATTCTCATGGTTTAAGGTTTATAACACTTTAGTAAATGATTTTAATAAACACTTAAAAAAAAAGTAATAAAATTTTGCTAATGTTATAAAATAATTAGGATTTCAAGTTTAGTCTTTAGGGTTTATGGTTTTGGGTTTAAAATGTTATAAAATGCTTGTGGTTTATAAAATTTTAGTAAATGCTTTTAATTAACACTTGAAAAAGTTACAAAAAGGTTTTTAAAATGTCACTGAATGCTTAGGGTTTAAAATGTTATAAAATGCTTAAGCTTTAGGGTTTAGGGTTCAAAAGACCTTAGTAAATTATTTTGATAAAAACTTACGTAAATGTTACAAAAGTATTTTTAGAATGCTATAAAATTCTTAGGGTTTAGGGTTTGTAAGGATTTAGTAAATTCTTATAATAAACACTTAAATAAAACTTAAAAAACAATTTTTAAAATGTTATAAATTGCTTACGGTTTACAGTTAAGAGTCTAGGGTTTATAATAGTTTAGTAAATCCTCTTAATAAAAACTTGAATAGAAGTTATATTTTTTTAAGATGTTATAAAATTTAAGTATGGGGGATTACACAGTGCATTATATTAGATATCATTTTTGGGATTCAACTGCTTTAAGTAAGCCATTCACGTATGACCATTTCCATGAGAGGTAGTCGTAACTAACTAATTTCTCATGATTTTTAGAATAGTTCAATTAGCACTCATTCCATCGGGTGATGCTCACAGGGGTGAAGAAGTGGGATTGAAACTAGTGAAATGTGGAGAACGAATCACATAGCATCAATCATCACTTCCGGGGCTTGCACCCGGTAACCAGGACTTCCCAGGAGGTCACCCATCCCAGAGCTCCTCTGGATCAAGCGCGCTTAACTGTGGAGTTTTTCCACAATCAAGCCCACTTAGCTTGCTACCCCATTTGCAAAACCTTAGCAACTATTGTGCCTCATGAACCATTCAAGTAGAGATCCCTTCACACTTTTTGAATTTAAGTATGGGAGATTACGCAATGCATTATATTAGATATCATTTTTGGGATTCAACTGCATTAAGTAAGTCATTCACGTATGACCATTTCCATGAGAGGTAGTCGTAACTGACTAATTAGGCATCCAGGAAGGCGTAAGATAGATGCCCCAACCATCAATGTAATAGGTCAACTGTCCGACCTGATGTTAGGGTAGGTAATCTGTCCAAAATATCTGGACCCTAGAAGCCCAGTAGTTGATGTCCACATCAATAGCACCATGATCCCACATACCTTGATTGATATGGGAGCTGCCATAATGTGATGACAAAGGACACAATGATCAAACTTAACCTCTAGGGCTTCTTCAGGAAGACCACGACTGTGCTACAACTAGTAGACCACTCCACCATGACCCCTGAGGGGATTGTGGAATATGTGATGGTCTCCATTGGTTCTTAGGAGTACCCTGCTGATTTCTTATTTCTCCAGCCAAAGGTAAAGATCATTGGGTATCCTCTCATTTTGGGAAGACCTTGGTTGGCTACCATTGATGCCTACATCAGCTGTCGAGCTAGGAACATGGCCATAAAGAATGGGCATATGTCCAAGAAATTAATCCTATATCCTCCTACCCAACCCTTGCTAGAACGTGATCTACCTCTCTGGTTGGAGGAGGAAGATGACGATGAAGTATATTCTATGTCACTTTGTGCATTATAAATCACCATGGGGGGAAAAAACAAGATGAGGATGATATGATTGAAAATCTGATTCAGAATCCACCTCCCAGTGTATCACCATTAGAGGACATAGTAAGAGAAACCCAAAACAACCCTTCAACTGATCTCCGTGTGCCCACATCCACTTCTCTCTGTGTTAAGAATATAGAGTTCATCCCGGAAAGGACCTTGAAAATCAATCTATCCCTATCCTTTCCCAGGAAAAGGAACTGTGTAGCCTGCTGAGAAAACACCTAGATGCCTTTGCCCGGAGTTATAACGAGATGAAGGGAGTGCACCCTTTAGTATGGACTCATCATATATACATCAAGAAGGATTGCAATCCAGTCAGGTAGCCTCAACGGAGGATGAATCTAGCACTTAAAGATATTTTTAAGGAATAACTGTAGACATTTCTTGACACAGGATTCATCTATCCCATCTCTGACAGTGAATGGGTCTCTCCTTTGGTGCTAGTTCCAAAGAAAAATGGTAAGTGGAGAATCTGTGTCTACTATCGAGAATTGAACAAAGCCACTAAAAAGGACCATTTTCCTTTACCTTTCGTACATCAAGTGTTAGACGGTCTGGTAGGGAAAAATTATTTCTCTTTCCTGGATGGGTTTAGCAGGTGCAACCAGATTCAAATCAGCCCAGAATACCAAGATAAGACCAATTGCACTTGTCCTTGGGGTACCTTTGAATACCGGGCCCTTCCTTTTGATTTGTGTAACACTCTGCCCACTTTCCAAAGAGAGGTATTGAGTATATTCTTTGAATTATTTCATCATGCAGTAGAGATAAACATGGATTACTTTACTCCTTATGGCTCTAACCTTCAGGAAGCTTTAATTAACCTAGGAAAAGTTCTAAACAAGTGTATTGAGATGAACCTATCGCTTAGTCTGGAAAAATATGAATTCTTGATGACTAAAGGGACAGTGTTAGGTCATGCAATATCTCAGCAAGGACTACAGGGGGACACCAACAAAATTGTCATCATCCAAAGGGTCCCACCTCCTCAAAAGGTGAGAGATGTCATAAGTTTCCTAGGCTTAGCTGGGTATTACAGGAGATTCATTAAAGATTTCAGCAAGCTAGCCCTAGATACCTTGAAGAGCAAGTTCATGATTGCCCCAATTATGAGAAGCCCAAACTAGGCCCTACCTTTCTACATTCATACAGATGCCTCAAACAAATCAATAAGAGCAGCCTTAGGACAAATTGATGAAAAGTTACCTTATGACATATACATCAGAAGAAAAAACTTGTCAAAGGCAGAGTTAAACTATACAATGATCAAGAAGGAAATCCTAGTTGTCGTGCATTCCCTAAACAATTTCAGACATTATATCGCAGGCTATCAAACCTTTGTGCACACTAATCATGCTACAATTAGATATTTAATGAACAAACTAGATGTAAATTCTTACATTATTAGATGGTTTCTTTTACTGCAGTAGTCTTTTATGGATGGTCATTTCCCAATTTGTTAGAATATGTTATATCGTGGTCATTGCCCAGATTGTCTATTGACTTAATACAAGTCACATTTGTGATGATTTTTCAAATAAAAAATTTAATATCCAAGAATTACACTTCCGATTAATTGAATGTGTATTAAACTATATATGTTAAAATTAGGATTTAGTTTAACAAAATTTCATTTATTTTTGCAAATGACCATGGATTTTTTTGTAAGTATCCTTTTTCAATGCATATTTGAGAATCAAATTATTTTATAAGTATTTATAATTTGTTACAAATGGGTGTTTCATGATGATAGGATTTTAAATGTTTGTGCTTTTATTTTATGTAATGTATTTACTTGTTTGTCTTTGCTCTTGTTTGTGTTTCTGTGTCTATGAATTCCAAAACATGCAAAAAACTTCTATTATAATATACCATATGGAAGGTAATACAAATAACTTCTATGATGATTTCAAGAATGCATACTATCCAATACAAGAGATACACTTCAAATGAATTGAATTCTTTCATTAACCTATCCATGTTCAATTTAATATAATTTCACATATTTCGATAACTGACCATGACACCATTGATGTAAAAGTTTTTTTTTTCTTTTTTTTTTGGTCACCACCATTATACTATTCAATGTGTGTTTGAGAATCATATTCTTTTATAATTATTTTTAATTAATATATTTTTTTTCCTCACGAAAAATCTTAATTTTATTAATGAAAGTAAAATTACATGTTGTAGATGTTGACAATGCATTCAATCATGGCAATCAAAACTGGTGATCACAGAGACCAAAAATACAACTCCAAAATAGTGGTAAACATGTCACCCTTTTCTCAATTTCTTCTTTTAACCTTACACCATTCTTTGTAAGGAATGGTCGTTAAAAGCTCTAGCTGGGTGCCTTCATTCATTCTTGGATCTTCTTACTGTATTTCATTTTTGAAGTTGAAATCCTTTAATGATACTTATTTTGTAACATGTTATACTAAGTAATGAACATTTTTCTTTGTGCGCTATATTTTTGAACTCGAAAATTGTGGCCTTATAATGAGTTTGTGATAATTATTTTTTTTATCATATAAGATATTAACTTTCATTACATATTTTGTCTTTTAGTCAATCTCATCGTGCATTTTTTGTAATTTCAAAAAATTTTGTATTGATAAACAATTATTAGAGTTTTGATTGAAGAAGAAAACACAATAGTTATTATAATAGTTACACACTAAGGAGTTGAAAAAAGTTATAGATGGTGATGAACCACCAAATCCTAACAATGTTGGTTTATTTGAACCGAAGTAATTTGATAATTATTTTTCTATTAGAGAAATAGTGCATAAGAAGGAAAAATAACATGATGTAAAGATTAAATGATGGATTCACCAATAATTTACAAGGTTTTATAATTAAGCAAATGATTCACAAATATTTTATAGCATTTTATGATTCATTAAACAACGCACCATTATTTTACAGTATTTTAGCTTTTAGTAAAATATTCCAAAAAAATGATATATACTTGTTGTAGTGTAGTAGACAATGACCATTAGTTACTAGGAGAAAGGAAAACAAGAAATCACATGAAGATAAAGAACATAGGAATAGAAGAAGAGAAACGATGTAGGAGAGAACCAACAGATTGTTACTTTATATTATATTGTCTTGAGAAGACAATCACAACAGATACAATGATGCATACATTTCCATATATATATATATATATTATGTCAAGATAATCGCAATAATTTAAGTCGAAACCAATTTAGCCTATCTAACTTAGAATCTTGAATCGACTAGAGAGTTGATTGACTTTATAATATCAATTATAGAATTGTTTGGGATGGTCAACTAAGTCGACTAGCCCCTAAACATCTTCCCTACTCTTAATTCATTCTTTATGACAAAGACAAGAAGATTTGGAGTCTTACAAAATTTGTACAAAATTTGATACACCATAAAATAAAAAATGTAAATCCTTATAATGAAATAAAATTTTGTCCAGAGGGGTGGTTGGCTAATTAGAAGATCTAGTTTTGTGGTCAAATAGAACTTCTTGAATTACATCTGCAAGATTTGAAATGTTAATTCCTCTTATTTTCCCTTCCCTCGCTGACTGATTGGAACATTCAATTTCAAATTCCTGAGTGTGATATTGTTGTTCAGAAGAGAGACCCAATCCTAAAAGCTTGGCTCAATGAAATTGAATTTATGTCATTGTGAAGATGATTAAGATGATTGTGCTATTGCAGGTGCTGGTGTTGAAGTCATAGGGAATGTTGTTTGATAAGTATTTAGTGCAAGAAATTGAATATATTGATCAAATATAGATCATTTCCATGCAAATATACTTTCATGGGCATCAAATGATTTAAAATATCTCAAATATTGTACCTTGTCAGCTAGTGATATGTACCCTGACAATTCTTGATCAACTAGTATTTGTTCTAATAGTTTCATTTTATTAACAATTCCATGAAAATAATCAATATAGTTGAACTTTATTAATGATTCCATGAAAATGATCAATAACATTGGCATATTCTACTTTTACTCTCGTCCCTTCTCTAAACCACTATCTTTTCTCGTCTTTTATTTGGGATTAATATTTTTCTCCTATAAAACCTAATTCTCATGGGTAGACTTTTCTCAAGGTTGAGTTACTTGTCGGGAGTACGATTCTCAAAATATAAATTATTGAGTTTATATCTGATCACATGTGGGCGATAAATATATTTGGAAAATAATAAAAACATTGGGCTCTGTGATATAATGTTTTTTCTAACTCTTCTTTTTCTTGGTTAAATTCTTGGTGAGACTTATGAATTATAGTGGATATTTTTTAATTCCGTTGAACTATCATTTTATCTTGAAATTTATTTACAAGAGGAGTTAGTTTCTCACTCTGATTGACCAATTGTTATAGAAACTATTGGATTGCAATTCTGCTTCGAATATTTATATTAATTTTTTTTATTTCCTAGTTCTAACATTCTAACCAAATATCCCTTTATTGTCATTGCCTCTCCTAAATATTTCTACTATACAACATCCTTATTTTAATTTTTTTCTTCTATCCTCTCACAAAATTTTCTAGGGCTTGAAATATTTATTTATCTCAAGCATGCCTTAAGTGAGTTTCTTACTAGATGTTTCTTTTAGCCTTTCTTTATTTATGGAGCTCAAGTGTTTTGTGTATTTGACTCTACCAGAGGAACTTGTTCATCAGTTATATGGGAGGTTGAGGTAACATCTATTTGTAGATTAACTTTCTCTAGAATTTCCTTTAATATATCTTCTGACATAGTATTCTTGTATGGGACTTCCTGAGTACCAGCCTGCTTAGGTGACATTTTATCTTGATAATCCTTTTATTCTACAATTGTTGCGGTAGTTTCACGAGGTGAATTAGAATTCAGTTTGAACTCTAGCACTTATTGTTTTCTTGTTGCATTCACTCAAACATCCTCCATTATATGTGTGTGTCGAACTTCCATTTTATATGCTAACTTTGGTTGAAATGAATAGTTGATGTTCCTGCATTTTTTTTTATCTAGCATCATTATATATCTTTTTATTTCAATGAATACATCTTTGACATGTCGAAGTTACTACAAGGTGTCTCATCCAATAGATGTTGCCAAAAATTGTTGCAATTCTATGCTTCTTTAGTATTTTTCCCTTTTCTTGGGTATGCTCCAACACTTCTCACGAAATTGAGTCTAACTTCTATAGGTATTGTGGTCCTTGTACTTAAATACCCATTATAATATTTTGTCAATAAGTATTATATGTTGATGCCTGAATCGGTTTCAAACACTGTGAGTCTTAACTTGTAATCCCCTTAGGATATTCTATGGTAGGTAATTATATGTAAAATTTAAATGGTCTTGTGCATAATGTTTCTTTCATTTCTTCTTATTTTTCAGTGTTTGAAAAGGGTAAAATTATATCCCCTGACCCTTCTCAAGCTTGGGAATATTTCTTTAGCCTCCTTATCTTCCACCACCTCCTCCAACTCCACCTCTACCACCAGCTCCT
>APFE030229414.1:8221-23190 GCA_000404065.3 Pinus taeda
AATTTATATGTTTTTTATTATCAAAATACGTTTTATATAACTTCCAGGCGAGTTGGATATGTATTCCATGGCAAAGGGATTAAGGGCAAAGCTCCTAAAAACTTTGCAAAAATATTGTTCAAACCCTAATAACTTAATAACTATTTATCTTGGGCTTCTCATGGTGAATGTTAAATGATTATTATTACTATTTATTTTCGGGTTCTTATGGTGAATGTTAAATGATTATTATTATAGTCTTTTTCCTATATTTTCAATTTGAGAAAAAAAAAAAAAAAATTCATATATATATACTATTTTTTAATTTGGCTTTTATTGTTTTTTCGTCCATTTTTCAATTCCAATTCCATCAATTCATAGTTTTCTTTTCTTGTTAATTTTTAGTTGGACTTTATTTTTTTCCCTTTACTTTTTTATAATTTTCTTTTTTAAAAGCAACAAATATACAATAAAACTTGCATCTCAATTAATATAAATAAAATAGTAAAAACATCATATTTTAAAGGTAATAAATTAATAAAATTAAACAAAATTTGAGTGTAATTTTCTCTTGTTTTTCTTATATATACCCATATCATTCTTCATTCTATTCAAATCTTAAAGAACTATTGTCATTATTTTCTACACTCAAATATCATAGATTTGGAAAATGATAGCTTCTAGAAAAAATATGAGGATTCCTCAAAAAGAAAATGTCCTCTAGACACGTCTTGTATTACAAATCAGTCCGATATCATTTTTTGTTGCACAAGTCGACCTTAATGAGCTCACCTCTTTTAATATTTTATGAACTACTGCTATGTATTGCACATTAATATAAGTATTACTATTAATTTACATAATAATTATTTGTATAGTGATTTTTCATCAAAATAGTTTGTTTTATAGAAAGTTATAGCTCTTCTTTAAAATATCACATTGTCGACATTGGAAATTTCATGGGACAACCATGAGTTGATTGTAGATTTTTTCGAGTCATCTTCTGCATTATACATTGGTGAGATCATGCATATTGTTTTTGGAAATTTAATTGCATAAATTCCAACCATCTATTTCCTCAAATATTTTTTTTTATCTTTTGCATCTTCTTTCACCTGGAAATCATATTGTTTATGATGGAAATTTTATAGAATAACATGCTGGAAATTGTATGGGACTTTTGCAATTTTCATTTATTTTTTATCTTTACTATATTGTTTGCCTTTTCCATTAGGAGATAATGCCTTATTTGGTGCATAAAATAGAGATATCCAACTTAATATTTCAAACTTTTCACTTTGGCAAATATAATTCATTGAAAATTTAAAATGTTACAAAAATGGTGGTATCATTTCTATTTTCTCCATCTATCCATCAACAAATCTTATTTTTCTCATTCACACCAATTGAGATAGGGTCCATCTTATTTGAATTGAAAAATGCCATCACGAATAAGTTCCTAATTAAAAAATGGTTTCATTGTAGCCTTTTTGCATCCAAATATGATGCATCATAAAAATAGTAATGACAACATTTTATCTGGAAGTGAGATTCAATTGTAACATTTCATAAAAATAGTAATGGTAGCATTTTATCTAGAAGTTAGATTCAATTTCAGTTAAGTCAAATGAGCTAGCAACAACTTCTTGTTGAGATTATAACTTATACATGTTTACATTTTCTGCCAATAATATCTTTGGGATAATACATTAGCTTTCAAGAATTAAGATAGCAATTACTTTGCACCCAAAAAACAATTCTATAAGTAACGTGGGTATTTAATTGTTGTTATTAGGTTATTTTCTTATTCAAACAATCACGATTACCCTATTGAGTATTAAAGCATTTTATGTTTTTTCTTGAACATATTGAACAATTTGATATTTCTATCTTAAATGTGTTGATATTAGTAAAAGAGCTCCCATATATATTGATGATTCCAACATTAATATAGTAGTTACTTTGCACCCAACAAACGATTGTATAAGTAAAATTAGTCGTTAATTTTTCTAAGATGTAGTATTATGTTATTTTCTTATGCAAATAAGCATGATTATCTTTTTTTTTAAACTAAAAAGATAGAGATTTGTACTTAAAAGTCTGGATTGCAAGGCCAAAATCTTTACATATTCTAATCTTCTTTGAGGGTTTGAGATTGAGCACAAAGGCTTAGTCCAAACCCTGAAACCAATTCCCCATGACACAAATACTTCAATCCCTTTCCAAATAAATATTTTCCAAAAAACCCCAAAATACAAACACATTTACATTCCATTTTTTAATTAGATCTAGCTTGACCTCTTGTTTTTCTTGGAGATTTTTTTTTTCTTTTCTTCCCAACTTGAAGCCAACCCTCATTTTCTGCAGATTCTGTTGGATGGTTCTTCAACAACTTGGTTCTTCAACAACTATAGGGTATTTTCCTTGAAATATTCTAGATTATGGTGGATCATTCTTGGAAAACTATACCGTATTTTCCTTGAAATATTAATATTCTAGATTAAGAATAGCATTAAGATAACAATTACTTTGCACCCAAAAAACAATTCTATAAGTAACGTGGGTATTTAATTGTTGTCTGATGTAGTATTAGGTTATTTTCTTATTCAAACAAGCACGATTACCCTATTGAGTATTAAAGCATTTTATGTTTTTTCTTGAACATATTGAACAATTTGATATTTCTATCTTAAATGTGTTGATATTAGTAAAAGATCTCCCATATATATTGATGATTCCAACATTAATATAATAGTTACTTTGCATGCAACAAACGATTGTATAAGTAAAATTAGTCGTTAATTTTTCTAAGATGTAGTATTATGTTATTTTCTTATGCAAATAAGCATGATTATCTTTTTTTTTTTAAACTAAAAACATAGAGATTTGTACTTAAAAAGTCTGGATTGCAAGGCCAAAATCTTTACATATTCTAATCTTCTTTGAGGGTTTGAGATTGAGCACAAAGGCTCAGTCCAAACCCTGAAACCAATTCCCCATGACACAAATACTTCAATCCCTTTCCAAATAAATATTTTCCAAAAAACCCCAAAATACAAACACATTTACATTCCATTTTTTAATTAGATCTAGCTTGACCTCTTGCTTTTCTTGGAGATTTTTTTTTTTTCTTTTCTTCCCAACTTGAATCCAACCCTCATTTTCTGCAGATTCTGTTGGATGGTTCTTCAACAACTTGGTTCTTCAACAACTATACGGTATTTTCCTTGAAATATTCTAGATTATGGTGGATCATTCTTGGACAACTATAACGTATTTTCCTTGAAATATTAATATTCTAGATTCTGGTGGATCATTCTTGGACAACTATATCGTATTTTCCTTGAAATATTCCTTTTCAATGAGATTCCTTGTCATTTTGGAGATAATTTGTTTTCCACGAGGGTTTATTTCTTTTATGCTAACATTACATTCAAGCAATGGAGGATCCATGTTAGCAAGAGAACTTTCTTTCTTAGTTTCTATTATCAGGAGTGTTGTTTCTTTGTCTAGATATGCTTCCTTCTTGTCATATAATTCTTTCTTGCCCTAAATCTCTTCTTCTTTGAATACCATATAATGGTCACCTTGTGCACCTTCCCACCATTTGGGACTTCAAGGATTTTTCCGATCTATGCTGGGGGAAATTTTTAATTACATTCATGACATAATTTACATGGAAATGAGATATTCTCATAGTCAAGCTTTTGGACCCAAACATAGTTTGGAGCCATCAAATTAATATCCTTATGAAAACCCTTGGTGAAGTCCATCTTCACACAAATTTGAGCATAAGTAGTCTTGATTTTTTTTTTTTTGTTTTCTTGTTTCAAAGCAACTTGGATAGAATTTTCCCAATGAGTTCCAAATGGAGGAAAGTGACTTTTGATTTCAGAAATGGAAGGGAAGATTGGACAATCTTACTCAAACTGGGTTGAAAAAATTGATGCCATTACTGGATCAAAAGTGGGAAGTGTTGCATGTAGAGGCCAACTCTCCCCCAAAACCACAACCCCTTCTTGTCTTCAATATTTTCAAAAACATAGTGAAGAAACCCCATGCCATAGGGTAAATATTTAGCTTGTCCATCAAAAGGGGTTTCCATGTCTTAAAGATCCATTCATATTGACCAGCCACAACCATAACCCATTAAATCTGCAAACCAAACCATTCTTAGAAAATTATTTTTCACAATTCAAAGCTTCCACATCCATAAGAACATTAAGGGAAGAAATTTATCGCACCATCGGAAGACCAAATCCAAACTTCAACATGGAAATGTACAAAACTAATAAGAGCCACCTTACAGACAACCATACTTACAAAATAAAAAATATTTATTTTCCACATCACAGGAATTCATCATTGAATGATCTGCATTAGAGATATACAAAAAAATCCACGCAAACACAACAATAGTTGTGTGAATAGGGTTTTGAGCGCCCCTTCCATCTTTTTCCTCCTAAAAGCATGATTATCTTATTGAGTATTGAGCATATTATGTTTTTCACTTGATCATATTGAAGAATTGTATATTTCTTTCTTGAAGGTGTTGATATTAGTAACAGAGCCCCCATATACATTGAGGATTCAACATTTAATTATATTATGTAAGACATCATAGTATTTTCTAATTAATATGTTTTCAGTCTATACACAAGTAAAAGATTTGGTTTGTGACTCTAACATATTATTTTTTAAGAACATTACAAAAAGCCTTTTTTTTTTTACAAGAGAAACTACAAGTTAACATGGAATTAACTTTAAACATAATGGAATATAAACTATCTATGAAATTTGTCCTTATTGTTTTTTTTCTTTAATTTATCTATATTTAAACTAAGTGGTGATAACTATAATGTAACATTATTTGATCACATCTTTATTAAAATATTTTATTTACTAACTTCAAATAAACATAAAATAACAAAGATAAGAAATGATAAATGCATCAATGGTTATTACATTCTTTTTGCCTAAATACAATTGTCTTGTTGTTACAAGATGAGATATATGCAACTTTATTTTTTTTATTAGTGTTTATTTTAATTTAAGCTATATTTAAATTAAGCCAATTATTAAAACATTTTTTAAATAAAAAAATAAAATTAGGACAATTTTTTTTCAATTTAACAATAAATTCATTACATATAAAATATTGTGATTAAAATAATATTTTGTTTATTTAATAATAATTTTAAAATTTAATAATTTTTAAAATAACAAAAATATAAAATTTAATAAATATAATTTAACTAAATTTATTGAGATTTTTTTCCCCTCCCTGAAAAATACAGTGTAACTAAATTTTTTGAGAATTTTTTCCCTCCCTGAAAAGCATAGTTACCAACTTCGAATTTGAATTCGAATACGAATTCGATTCGATACGAAAAGTTCAACTCTCTAAAATTCAATATGGAAAACTCTCTAAAATTCAATATGGAAAAAGTTCGCCAATATACATCTTACACTATTCGGAAATATACATCGTACACCATTATTAATAACATTTTTTCTTAAATTTTGAATAGTCTCAATTAACAATTTAATTATATTACAGAAGTTTCAAATAAAATTAGACATTGAAATTAGTAGTAGTAATTATTCTTCAATGGAAGTGAATAAGATATGGAAATTAGTATAAACAACTCCTCTTCAATGGAAGTGAGTAAGATACAATGGGGAGAAAAAACTCTTTAACATTAAAAAAAAGGAACCCTTAAAATTGTAAGTTGGTCAATCAAGAGATAGTAATTAATGTTGTAGTTTTCAATGATAAATATTTAAGCAATTTCTTAATTACTAAAGTAAAATATAAATAAAAAATCATCAAATTAGAACTATCAAGAATCATCAAATTAGAATTCGTGTTTCTTTCCTAATTGTTCAAATAGAAGTGAATGCGATATTGGAATTAGTAGAAACAATTCCTCTTGGTCAATCAAAAGATAGTAACTAATGCTGTAATTTTTAATGATCAATATTTAGACAATTTCCTAATTACTAACTGAATAAAATATAGATAAAAAATCATTAAATTAGAACTATCAAGAATAATCAAATTAGAAATATTTTGCTATTTTCCTAATTGTATCAAAAGATAGTAACTAATGCTTTAATTTTTAATGACGAATATCTAAACAATTTCCTAATTACTAACTAAATAAAATATAGAAAAAAATCATTAAATTAGAATTATCAAAAATCATCAAATTAGAAATATCTTGTCGTTTTCCTAATGTTTAAAATATTTAAAAACCATATTATATTTTCTTTACAAATTTCTTAAAAGAAAAAAAACTACAACCAATTTAAAAAACTAAATTACAACCAATTTTATTATGAATAAATAATTCCAATTACATTACTTACTCATCAAATAATTATAAGAAAGATATTAAAATTAAAAAAGAAAAGAAAAAAAATATTTTATTGTGAAAATAAGAAATAAAAATTAAAAAAAAAAAAAAGCCACAGAAAATGGAAAATGAAATACTAACTACTTCTTAAAAAACAAAAATAAAGAAAATTTTAAAAATAAATTTGGGAAATTGATGTGTCCGAACCGAATTTCAGACGATTAATGGCGGAATCGGACCGAATTGCAATTTTCGAATTCTTTCAGCCCGATTTAGCCGAATTTGGTAACTATGCCGAAAAGTACACTGTGTTATGAATGAGTTAATCGCTCAATAGTTGTCTTTTCTATGATTTAGTAGATGATCTGATATTCAAGATCTAAGTTGTTATTTGTGAGATTCTTATATATTATTTTTATCTTAGGTTATATATAAAATTATTTAATTTATGTTTGTTTTTAAATTAGGAATAATAACATTTTTAAAACCATATTAAGATTTTTCTGATCGTGGTTATAGTCGAAATTAAACTAATAATATATTAAAAAAATATTAAACAAAATATTATCATGAAATACATTATACCATTGTAATATTAAATTTTCTACAAAATGAACTAAAACTATCATAAATTTCTCATTTTCATGTTCCTCATAAAGAATTGAATATGGATAGGGAGATAACAACCATTCTGCCCAACTACCAAGATAACCTCAATTGACAGATTATAATTTTATATACTTAAAAACTAAATTTAAAATTTTGTAACTTCAAACTAAAATTATGTCAATTTTATTATGATTTTATATCTTTAAGAATATATATATCAAAATATATTCTATATAACCTTTAGGTGAGTTGGATATGTGTTTCATGGAAAAGGGAATAAGGGGAGAGCTCCGAGGAACTCTGAAAAAATACTGTTAAAACCTTAAAAGTTCAACAACTTTTTGCCACCATCCAAGGACAAATTTTGAATCTTAATTATTTTACAAAATGAAACCTTAGAATCTAGTTACATAGTTAAATTTCACAAAATTAAAAGACATCAAAATTAACTCTAAACTATTTAGATATAGTCTCAAACTTCAAATTTAACCAAAATAAACTAACTCTGTCATATAGGTTAAATGATTGTTGAATCTAGAAGATATTGATGCAAGTAAGAAATACAACTAAGAATAAAGTTGAAAAGAAGCTTAAAACTAGACTAAATTCCTCCAAAAAATAGTTGATATGTAATTCCATGCATGTTCAATCTATAATTGATATATATATATATATATATATATATTATATATAATATATATATATATATATATATATATATAGATATATATTATAATAAAAAAAGCAAATGAATATACATGTTTTACTTTCATTCTCAACCATAATTAAAACATTTAGAGAAAAGTAACTAAAAAAATATTTTTACTTTTAGAGAGAATTTTTACTTTTTAAGTGACTTAACTAAATTTTCAAAAAATATCATTTAATTTTTTTTTTTTTTTAACATGGTCGTCTACTCTTGTATTATAAAAAACTGCCGTGAGCAGGAGTTGTTACATAAGATGAAAGGAGAGAGAGAGAAAAATTCCAAAATAGGCTCCCTGTCCTTGACTTCTGAGAGTTGAGCTTAATGAAAATACATTGGAATAGGTAACGGCTGTATTGCCTGACAAATAGGCCAGCCAATAGACAAAATTTGCTTGACATTAAGACTGTTTAACCGGGTCTTCCCCCTGGGACTCTTTTTTGCTGACCTTGATAGATTCTTTTGCATGGAAAATTTTAGGGGCTAATGTTCGCCCACTGGGCTAATTTTCCATGACTGACAAATAGGCCAGCCAATAGACAAAATTTGCTTGACATTAAGACTGTTTAACCGGGTCTTCCCCCTAGGACTCTTTTTTGCTGACCTTGATAGATTCTTTTGCATGGAAAATTTTAGGGGCTAATGTTCGCCCACTGGGCTAATTTTCCATGATTTTTCGGAAAAACGATTCGCCAATTTCCAATTTTTATAAATGATGATTCGCCCAAATTTTAGAATATAAAATTATTTTACCTTAAAAATTGCCAACATTATATAGTGGCTATATGATAAATCATTATAAATTTGAATAATTTTACAAATATATCATTGAAAAATTTATAGTTTTCATATTAGGGATTAGTGAGATTCGCCAATGTTTCTAAACTTCAAGAAAATTTTCCATCCTTAAAATTTTCCTTGTTCTTCTGCTTGCATGCTTTGCGCGATGGACTTTATGTAGGTAATGGCCTCCTCCAGGTGTTGGCATCTTTCCTTTAGTTGTTCTTATTCTGCCTTCTGTTTCTCGAGATTCTTCCCCTTGGTGCTGCTGTCTTATAGCTGAAGGAGAAGCTGTCTCTGCGCTGGAGCTTTGCTGTCGGCCTCGCTTGATGAAGAAGAGCTGGTCCCGAAGATGAAGCAGCCAACGGATGGGGGGATAAGCGCTCGGGAGGCTTTTGCTGCTGAGGGTGATTCGATTTCTATCAATACCTACTTTGAACCACGTCTGAGACAGATTACACAGAGAAATGCTGGGAAGAGCTGAAGAGGTAGAATGGATATAAAGAGGAGAGGGAGGCCTGTCATGATGAGAGATCCGGATATTTTTATTGGGGAGGTCTGGGAGCGTTTCCTGAACGATATTCTTGTTGCAGTCGGTGAGGGGAAGGAGGGGACGTTTACCAGCATTTGGATGGAGAGTGGCGCGCGTGAAAATGAGGTGCTTTGCGGTGATGTCTGAGGCGTAAGGTGAGGAGAGCATGGAGGAGGGAGCGTGATTGAGATCGAGGTGAGATTGGCTTCCAGATTGACTAAGGGGGGGACGGGTTCTGAAGGCGCTGGGCCGAATGTCTGGATGACTGCTGAGTATGCTAGGGGATTGCCTTGGCATAAATCTTGTCATTCTCATGCACTTGTCCTTGTTGTCTGCTGACATCCTTTGTTGCTAGTTGATCTGCATCTGCGTTGTTTTCTCTTAGGATGTGAAGGAAGGTTGGGTCTCCCAGCTGTCTAAGGTTGTCATGAATCCCATTCTTGATGTTGTTGAGTCCTTCCTTTTTAAAATTTCTGCCTGAGACCATAGCGCCAATAATAATAGCCGAGTCCCCCAATATTATAGCATTCCTGATTCCCAATCTGGACAGAAGAGAAGTCCCTAGGAAAAGACTGTAAGCTTCTGCTGCATTGTTGGAGGCGTTCCCCAGGCCCCATTCGTAACTGAGGATGCTTTTCCCGTTTTGGTCTTTGATGATGCCCCCTGCACCGGCTTTTCCGGGGTTGTTTTTCGAAGCACCATCGAAGAGAAGAACAGGACGCTTCTGATTTGAGATCCACTGCTGCACCTCTTCCTTGGAGCCTCTGAGCTTCCAATTTGGCCTTGCTTTGTTAATTGGAGCCTGAGAAAGCTGGGTTTGATTGTGGATGAGACTAAATTTGCTATACCAGTCTCTCTCGTCTTGGAGCCAGTTCGTTTGGTCTGGAAAGGCTATGTAATTGGCACTGATGGATTCAGAGATGCTGCCTATTGTCTTTGCCAATATACTAGCCGTGTCTGGCTCTTTGTTGTTAAAGACAAAATTGTTTCTTGCTAGCCAGAGATGCTAGAAAAGGGAGGCAAGGATGCATTTCCATACCCGGATGAGGTTGTGCTTGCCTTTCCTAGTGTAGGGGTAGCTGTTCATCCAGTTTTTCTGAAGATTGGGGATCTGATCAAAGCTTTCTCGAGATTCCATGGGGCTTATCAACTGTTTCCAGCAATGGTGTGCTAAGGGGCAGGCTAGGAAGATGTGTTGAAT
Source organism: Pinus taeda (assembly GCA_000404065.3). NCBI lineage: Eukaryota > Viridiplantae > Streptophyta > Pinopsida > Pinales > Pinaceae > Pinus > Pinus taeda. The sequence continues at coordinate 18,388 of APFE030229414.1, forward strand.
GAACTCCTCCTCTGCTCGACAGAAGCAGCAAATTGAAGGACCATGTATTCCTTTTTTCCTTAAGTTCTCAGCTGTGAGGGTTTTTCCCTTGAGGAGTGTCCAGTTGAAGTATTTCACTTTGGGAATGCACTCAGTCTTCCAAGCCACTGCGTGCAGATTCCACTTTGCTGCTGGGGATAAGTTTTGGAGCGATTTATAACCTTCTTTCACTGTGAAGAAATTCCCCCCACAGGGGTCCCAGATATATCTATCTTCGGTCCTCATATTTGTTGGAGTAGAGCTAGAAAGGGAAAGCTTGAGGTTGATCCATTGATCCTTAAGGGGGGGGGGGTGTTTGAATATCCTTCCAATCTAGCCAACAGTTGTGGTTCCATAAGGATATGTCGAACAGAGATGTTATCTTTCGGGCTTCCATCCAATCCTGCAGGGGTCGAAGGTCTTGTAGAAGGTTTCTCGGTTTTGAACCCATGATGCGATCCAACCAGATCTTGGTGTCCTTTCCATTTCCTGGGAGTTTGGATACATTTTCTTTAAAGTGAGGCGGCACTTTTTTGATCAGTCTCCACATTGGTGTACAAGGTCTATCGACAATTGCCTCAGTGAGGATGTTTGAATTCGGACCTCTGAGATATTTTCATTTTATAGCCTCGACCCACCATGATCCTTTGTTTGAGAGAATTTTCCATATCAGTTTGAGCCCCAGGGCTTGATTTGAGAGATTTGGGAGTTTAATGGAGAGACTCCCTTTTTCATAAGGGAGGGTTACCTGATCCCACTTTACGAGACTGAATTTCTTGGTCTCCTGCTTTCCTCCCTGCTAGAGAAAGCTTCTCATGATGAGTTCCAAATGTTTATGAACGCTGGCCGGCGCCATGATGACAGCGTACTGATAGATTGGGAGAGCTGAGAGGACAGCCTTAATGAGAATTGTTCGACCTGCTAAGTTGAGCCAAGAAGCTCCCCAGCCCTGAAGGAGGCCTCTCATCTTTTCAATATGTTTTGTCCAGACTTCAGACTTGACGAATTCCTTAGCCAAAGGCAGTCCTAAATAAGGGAAAGAGCTCCAATTTCTTTGAACCGGAATGTCTAAAATCAAGGATATTCTTTGTTGGATTTGGGGTGGAACATTCCAAGTATAAATTCTGCATTTCCTATTGTTCTGTTTACCCCCAGAGGCTGAGAGGAAAGCGTCCAAAATTCTTTAGAATCTCCTTGCCATTAAGCTGGAGGCTCCACCTATTAGAAGAGTGTCATCCGCGAAAAGCGAATGATTTATCTCTTTTATCCCTTTTTCTATACAGATTCCCGGTATCTCTTTGTTATTGCGGAGTTGATCAAGATGGGTGCTCAGGGTCTCAGCCATGATAATGTAGAGGAATGGAGAAAGGGGACAGCCTTGTCTCAGCCCTCTAGAGCTTCTGAAATATTTGTTGGGCCTGCCATTAATCAAAGGTGCAGTCCATGGATTGGAGATGCACCCATTAATTATGCTGATGAAGTTGCTTGAGATCCCAAATTTCTTTAGAGCTGTTGTTAAGAAGGATTGGTCCACATGGTCGAAGGCGTTGGCCATATCCAGTTTGATTATCATTCCTCGTTCCCCTCTGTTGTTACTGCTGTGGATGGCTTCTTGTATGAGGATGACATTCTCTGTTATTTGCCTGCTTGGGACGAAACCCCCTTGATTTTCAAATATTAGAAGGGGGAGGACTTTTTTGAGTCTATTTGCAAGGATTTTTGTTATAATCTTATAGGAGACATTACATAAAGAAATGGGCCGAAACCTGTCAATCGAGAGGGGGTTTGCTTCCTTGGGGATCAGGGCAATATGTGAAGATTTGGTGTTCTCGCCCAGCTTGTGATTTCTGAAGACATTCTTTATCATTCGAATGAAATCTTTTTTGATAGTTTCCCAGTGCTGCCTATAGAAGGCCACTGTGAATCCATCCGGCCCCGGAGCCTTATCTTGCTGCATACTGAATGTTGCCGCGCGAATTTCCTCTTCAGTGATATCTTGGTCCAGCTCTTGGTTATGCTCCTCTGATAGTTTGCACTCTATTTTACTGAGAAAGTCTGCGCTATCCGTTTGCTGTGGTGCTGCTGTAAGGAGGGCCTTAAAGTGATTGTGGGCAGCATCTTTGATTTCTTCTTGGTCCTTCACCTCTTTCCAATCGACCTCAATTTTGTCGATTTGATTCCCAGCTCTCCTAAGTTTGATGTTATTGTGGAAAAATGAAGTGTTCTTGTCGCCGGATTTCAACCATAGGCAGCGAGATTTTAGTCTTTGTTCCTCCTCCTCTAATCGATTTTGTCTGAAAAGTTCTTTGTAGAGATTTTTTTCCTTCTCTAAATCTTCTTCTGAATAATGGGTGGACTCTTTGTCATTGTGCCACCGTTCCATCTTTGCGATCAGGTCTGTTTTTTTTTCCTTTCAGCGTTCGTCGCTTCCTTTGCCCATTGCTTAATGACAACCCGGAGGTGTTTTAGTTTTGTTTCCCAGACAAAATGTGGCGATCCGATTACTTCCTTGTCCCATTGATTTTGAATGAGGGCACGAAAATCCTCTTGGAGGTCCCAGATTTTATTATATTTGAAGGGGAGAGGCCCCAGATTGCGCTCTTTGACCAAGTTGAGGATCACTGGCTTATGGTCCGATGCTGAGGCGTGGATTAAGTAGCTCTTAATGGACTGATGGTTTTCTGCTATTCCTTCCTGAATTAGAAACCTGTCCAGTATTTCCTTAATATTATGAGAGCCTGATCTTTTATTGTTCCAAGTATATTTCGTCGTTTGACAAGGGAGTGTCTAGCAGATTGTATGACTGAATAATGGATTCTAGCTTATCCCGAGAAGTGTCTGCATGAAAGTTTCCCCCAAATTTCTCTTGCGCGTTTCTTATGACATTCATGTCGCCCCCGATGATTATTCTGTTGTTATGGATGGTGAGGAGGTCTGCCTCTATTGTGTTCCAGCAGCTGATTTTGTCCCTGTAGTGATTTGGGGAATATATGTTGTAGATGTGGAAGACTTCCTGAGTGCCTTTGTTTTTCATATCTGTTCTAATCCACCAAGGGCAGAGGTATGAGTTAATAATTTCCCAATTATTCTTGTTCCAAATTGTTCGAATCCCACCTGAAGCGCCATCTGAGCTTATTGAAATGCCTGTGAAGTTTTTGAAGTGCTGTAGTTGCTGTTGGAAATCATGTTCAGTGATTTTGGTCTCCTGGATAAGGAGAAGATCTGGGTGTTCCTGATTTAACAAATCCTTTATAGCTTTCCATTTTGAGGAAGAACCCATCCCCCTGCTATTCCAAGAGACCAGGATCATTATTTACCGTTTGTTGGGTGGGATCCAGACTTCTCTTTGGCCTTTTCTCCACTCCCTTTTAGCTTGCCTATATATGAGTCCATAGGTTGTTGTGTGCCCGTTGCCATTTCCTTTGCTGCTGTTTCATCTCTGAGTTCCTTATTTGACTTTCTACCCACTTTCCTTGGGGGGTCGATGGGCTGACTGGTTTCTTTAGCTTTGTTTCTGGTGAGAATTCTTTCAATGGTGGGAGGGGGCGAAGGGGGGGGGGAATGAACGGGGAGAGGCTGCCCGAGGGGAGGACGGGGGAGAAGAAGGTTCTTTGGCCAAGGATTCGAAAGGGTTGGAGGAGGAGGGGAAAGCTGAGTTTGGAGGGGGGGGCAGGGGGGGAAGACTGGATTCCAGGGGAGGTTTAGAAGTATTCCCCTGAGTGGGAGAATGCTTTTTCCTTTTGACATGTTCCCATGAACCCTCTGCATTTTCCTTAGTGTTCTCTATTTCATTGACTTTTAACTTAGTGCATCTATTTGCAAAATGGCCATACTCGTGACATACGTTGCATTTCAAGGGGAGTTGCTCGTAGTCCAGCTGCTGAATGTGCGTCCATCGGTCCACCTTTATCTTTATGGCTTCTGGCATTCCTTTTTCTAGGTCTACTTCCACGCAGATCCTTGCACATGCATGCATGTTCTCCCTTGGTTCAGATCTGTCGATGTATTTTCCAACTGCATTTCCTATTGCTTTGACTGATTCATCCCCCCAGCAGTGAAGCGGCAGATGAGGGAGGCGGACCCAGACTGGAATCGCATTTGGAATATCCATTTCCGGATCGAAGTCTGGAGTCCATCTATTCAGATAAAGGCCTCTTGTATCCATGAAATAAGGTCCATTGCGGAAGATGAGGTTCTTGTCTTCCTTCGATTCGAAGAGGAATGTGAAATATCCACGTCCGCAGAATCTGATGGCGATCTTTCCTTGGATCATTGAACTCCAGTTGCGCACGACCCATTTTTGGATTGATCTTGGTGAGGGCCAGAGCCCGGTGAACTGGCCTACAAGGCCCCTTTCTGCCAGAGCTATTGCAGATTTCCTTGGCAGAGCAGGAGGAAGATTGACCTCCGGGATTTCGTCCAGTTTTTTAATAAACTTTGTTACTGAGGGACGAGGTCTTTCATCTGTAGTTTCAGAGAAAAGGGATGCAAAAATTTCTTCTTGATTCTCAGTGACTAGGGGAGGGGGGGCGGACCCTGCCATTGCAGGCCCGCTGGAGACAAAAGGAAAACAAAGCGGAGGGAGGGAGGGACCCCGAAGGCGGGAGTCCGGGGAGGAAGCGAAGCACAGGAGAAGGCGAGGGGCGCAGCCCTGCCAGGCAGGGCCTGAGGGTCGAAGGCAGGCGCGTGCGGGAGATTCAGATCGCCAGCCCTGAGATCCGCTCGATCATCCTTTTCGGGAAAGGAAAATATCATTTAATTTTTAATATCAAATTAATAAGTAGA
>APFE030229414.1:23361-63921 GCA_000404065.3 Pinus taeda
TTATATACAGCAATTGAAAAAAATAAATTTTTATAGCTAGAACATTTGAAATAATTTCATTGTTGTCTTTTTTAACGATATACTTTTATCAATTTTATTTAAAATAATGCAAAGATATATTTAAATTACAATTTTAAAACATATCATATACCATCTAAATTCTCAACTAAATTTTCAAAACATTCAATCCATCCATTTGTAATGTAGTTAGAAGAAAAATGAAAAATAAAAAATTAAAATGCAAACTACTTTTAAAATAATTTTTTTCATTAAAAAATTGTACATCTTAATAAAATTAGATTGCTGTAAAACCTTAATAAATATGTAATTAGCATATATATTTACGGCGCCTAGCCACAAGTTTAAGGGACACTGCCTGAAAAACGCAAACTGCAAAACTGAGGGATTTGAGGATGGCAGCTGCCACCGGTGACCGCACCCATCTGCTGGAGACCAAATGTTTATGGAGAGCAAACCCTGGTAACATCATTCTCCGCCGTTTTTCTTTTCACATGTTCAGAATGTTAAGTTCATTCTCCCCCATCTTTTCTTTCCGTTCAGTGTGTTGCCTCCTCCGTTAATAGCAATCAACATAACGTGATTCTCCGTCACGTGACGTGAGATTACCATGTTACAAAATTCCATGTAATAAATATTGCGTAATTCGGCAATTAGGAATTTGCAATGCGGCTCGAAGTTAGGATAACAAGACACTCGCGTCTAGTACAATTAACCGAGTGCATTCAACAACACCTAATAACAGTGGAATTTAGCTTGGTCTGGAGGACAATGAACGTGGTGGCGTACAGACTGGCCAATGAAGGGATTGCTAGCTTGCAGATGTTTATGGAAGGGCAAGGGTTAAACAGCTTGCTATAGGGCATTAAATGTCTTGGTACATGCAAGCTATATAACAAAATAACACACAGCCTCAATGGCTACATAAATTAAAAATAAACGAGGTGTGTTATTTTGTTATATAGCCTGCATATACCAGAGCATTTAATGCCCTATGACAGGCTGGTTAGCCCTTGCCTTATAGAAGTGGCATGGTCAGAACTCCACGAGGGACAACTAAAAGATGATTGCTGAAAGTTGGTGGAAAAGGACAACTCCACGACGACCGGCATTGAGTATAACGCAGTGACAGGCTGGGGCTCCGGCAGAGCTCCCTCTGGTTACACGGTTGGTTAAATCTTGTATTATGAAAAAGAGAGGAACAACAAAACAAGGTATAATAAGGGATACACGAGAGAATTGCATGGACAAGGTGTGGGCTAAACAATGTGAAATTATGAACACCTCCATCAAGGTGTGTCATGCAGGGTGGTTCATAAATGATAAAGAGGAGAAAGAGAGGTAGGCAGGTATAATAAATGCAGAGACATACGAGGGGTGGAAAATGGTGATGATGAGCCTGTTAAATTCGCTGAGAATGGTGAATGGAAGGGAGGTATGGAGCAGGCTTACACAAGAGGACAATCCTATGGCATGCAGATCATAGTTTAGCTTTGAAGGCCTTAAATTCTTGGCTAGATGCCTTCTCTTCTGACCTGTGTTTGGTAATTGAGCATTGTTGGAATTGTAGGGAGTTGATAAGAATCGAGTTCGAGTTGGAAACGGCAACTGAGTTGAGGTTGGGAAGAGTTTATATATTCGGTGGGTAGGCCAAGAGTGAGACCTAGGGTGGAGGCTCAAAGTGAGGGTTGCAATAAACACACCTGCATGGAAACAACTACAAGGGTTGTAGTGAAGGCTTTTCACTCTAAAGTCCCAACAAAACGAAAAGAAGTGGTGGAGGTTTGGAAAGATGAAGTTCACCAGTAGAGGAGGGCTACTCCCTACAACCAAGGTTGAGGAGGAGGTTAATTGGATCATTGACACTCGTGAAACTAGGATCCGCACGAAATTCTGTCACAAAGCCATGGAAAATGCTTGGCATGTGAAGATAATTATAGGAACGCTGCAGGAAGGCTCTGAAGGAAGGGCCAAAAGTCAGGATGATACCTTAGGTCAATTGAGGGCCATCAATCAACGACTTGGAGGGACTGAATATGTTCTGAAGTCGTTGGTGAACATTGAGAAGTTGCGGGATGGGCGTATCAACGACCTACACAACATGTTTACTATTTATTTGAAGTATGTTCGTAACATTGACATAACTCTTGGGGTAGCGAAAGGAGAACCTGCGTGCCTCAGGAAGTTCAAGGCAAGAGATGTAGGAGGCTCTAGCATTCCCATGACAACGACTCCATTGGAGGTTCCTGCAAAATGAGGTTCGGGAAAGTGAAAAATACTTTGTCTGGTTTACTGTGATAATAGATGACTTAAATAGTGGTTTTAGTATGAAATCGGGTAGTTCTTTTGTTAAATTTAGGTCTAGAAATTAGGGATACCAGCAAGGTAGGCTTATTAGGAATTATACCCGTAATAGTAAGTTTTTTTAAGTTTTTTAAACGGAACCAGAGAAAAAAGAATTGAATGGTTTTCTTGGATAAAGGTTGTATTAAGATAATTTATTTCTGTAGCTGGTCTGGTTTCCAATCTGGCAGACCAACTGCTATTTTGTATTGTGATTTTGTTAGAGTAATATAAATCCTTTCTGCAGACTTAAAAAAATAGATAATTTAGAAATTAGTAATTTTTTCAAATGAAATTATAAAAAAAGTTTAAACAAAATTTAAAATAAATCTTTTCTGCTCACTTTAAAAAACAAAGATAATGTGAAAATTAGTAATTTTTTAAAATGAAATTATAAAAAAGGTTTAAAGAAATTTAAAATAAATAAATATTTAATTGATTTTTTTTTTTCTTTTTAAAAATGAGATCATCCTTTATCAAAAAAAATTATTGAATTTTATCCAAATTCATTTTATCATAAAATTAAGTAAATTTATTTTTATATGATTTAGTGAAGGATTTGATTGTCAAGATCTAAGTTTTTTTCTAAAAAAGAAAAAAACCAACAATCTTCTATTAATATAAAAGTTGTTTACATATACATAATAACCAAGATATATCACATATCTCATATAGTCTAAGTCTTGAAATACCTATACATCAAAAGACACTTTCACACTTTCTCACACTATACATCTATAAATGTAAATCTCCATTCTTCTTTCAAAATAACATTCCTATCAGAGATATCATTCTACCACATATCTTCTGCATTGTTGACATTAAAATGTTTCCATCAAAATCTAAAAGGGAAAAAAAAATAGCATTATCGATTTGTCTAATATATCACATATAAGATTGTATATGAGACACGAATTCTCCTTGTTCTTTTAAGAGTATCATTGGAAAATGTTGAGAAAGTGATCTCTCCCAACAACTTGTTGCATCCCTCCTTGGATAATGTACCAACTACATAATTCTAAGCCCTATGAACATGAGAGAATGTTAATCTATGAAAACTATTGATCAGTACTCTAATTCACTTCATCATATTAATGAGCACGGGTGGCTCAACTGTTGACCTCATCAACACCCAATCGATAACCATTTTGGAATCTCCATTAACATCCAAGGTTTTAATGGACAACCATTTTTCACAATACAAGACCCTCCAAAGCACCATAGTCTCAACTCGGTTATTGGAGCCAACCCCATTGTTCCAATAAAAGTAATAAAAAGTACCAGGCTCCAAAATAATATATGCCCCACTGCCATAAGTTTTATTGGATGCCACCCCATCAAAAGAGCTTAGAGGATATCTGGACAAATTATCCATGAATTGGATATTTCTCATTGAAAATTTCTTTGATTTAGGCCCAATTTGACCATAAAATATAGTTATCTTCAAAGTTGTATTTCTAATGTCTACTAAAACCTCATAAAAAACAAGTGCATTACGACATCTCCATATTCCCCAGAAAATATAATAGGGGAGGTTGCGAAAATCATTATAGTTCAAGAACCACTGTAAAAAAAAAAACCTCTATTGAACTATCATCCCATTTATTAAAAATATGTAGAATGTTCAATACCTTTGTCCAAACAAAGGTCACAAAAGGATATGTAAGGAAGATGTGCACCCCACCTTTATGTTTCTGGTTTACATACGACACACGTCCTAGGTCCTATGAAGCCTCTCTTAATTAAATTATCCCATGTTTTATGTCCTACCAAACTAGCCACACAAATCACTTGAGCTTGAGGGGGAGCTCCCACTTCTAGATTTTTGAAACCGAATTCGGTCCACTAAAACATGCCAAAAAGGAGATATATAGATATAGGCATATTTAACCAAGATCTGTCCTTTGTTATTTTTTCCATCCTATATAAGGATATCTACATTATCTAGCACAAAGAGATACCCACCATGTAAAAATTGTGAATGTACATTTGGTAAACATAAAATAGATTGTTAGTTAAACCAAACTCCCTTACTTTAGTCCATAAATGAGTCATTGAAAAGAAATCATGTTCCACATAAATTTGATTTAAGTAAAAAGAACTTTGTTATGAATGTACTTGGTGAGTGGGGAAGACAAAGAATTATCCCCACTAAATCGCACTAAATCCTTTAATAGGATTTGATCTAATATCCACCATTATTCTTGAATCAATCTCCCATCTTAGATTCCCTATCAACCAATGTTCCATCTTCATCATGCTCTTCGATATATATGATATCGAGGTTTGAAACCATGTCCCTTATTTAGTACACAACATAAACGATTGATTTGTTAGATATTTTTATTTGATGATCAACTACCAAATTAATTTCCATTCAAACATCACCACAAATTAATTATTAGCATAGCACATCCAAACTACTCAATATTTTTGACACCCCATCCTCCATCTTCCACTCGCTGAGAAGGTTCATCAGGTTTCATGAGCTGGATTTTCTTAATCCCCTGTATTGGGCCATAGAAATTTTGAGATGTAAGAATTTATCCACTTGAGAATGTTTTTAGGAAACATGAATAAATGCATCCAATAAATGGTGATACTATGCATAACGACTAAATCAAAATGAGTCTATCCCCCATTGTAAGCCATTTATGAGACCACAACAACAACCACTTATCAAATTTATAAATCAACCAATTTAATTCCATATTTGTTAGGTTTTAAACAAATCTGAGGTACTTGAAACCACAATCCATAGGAATAGTTTTAACTTCAACAATTTTTGAAATTTCTGATATCAGGACCTCATCCTAGGATGTTGTAATAAATATATATATATATTATATATATATATATTATATATATAATATATATATATATATATATATATATATATTTTCATGTAGAGGTTTGACACATCTCCAAAGGAGGAAAGAATCTGATATACAATTTTCCATTCATTAACATAAATCTCTCCTAATAAAAGGACATCATCCACAAAAATGAGGTGAGTGATTGATCTAGATTTATGAAGGAATGAAATGAAACAAAGTTATAAATAGAAACACAGAGCTACAATGAAAACATAACTTCAATCCATTAATAAAAAAGTACTAAAAAATGTTTACATTCAGAATGGAAATAAACTCGCTCAAACGATGGTATCTTATCTCTGAGAAATGATGTGGTGGCTACATGCCTTCTGAATTATGTTACAATGAGGCTTAGAGGCCTATTTATTATTTAGAAACAATGGAGAACCATAGACATCCAAAAAATGGAGATGAAGCACCAAACGTTAGTGGGCCTCGTTGGGGTAAATTGATACATCAACTTCTCAAGGTCATAGTTTTGGCATACAATCTTTGTTTGACGCGTACGATACCTCATTAGAAAGATCTATCTCAGAACTACAAGTTTTGACTACAAATCATTATGGTAGGCTACAACTTTTCCTATTTGTTTAAAAACTATCGTTTAGGGCCTCAAAATGGTTATGAAAGTTGATGTCTTGAAAAACTGCCAAAAGTAGTAAATTATGCTATAATTAAGGAAATTGAAAGAAACAGTTGTGGGGTTCCAAGTGGAATAGGTGGGTGGCCACCAATATCCACCTGGATCAGTCCTCCCCCCTATGAAGCAATGGTCCCCATTACGTTGAGTGCCTCCATGAGATGGGGAAGCTTCTATTGAACTGGGTCCTTAGTGAGCCACTTGCCTTGATGTAGGAATTGGCCAACTCTGATAACCCGATGTGGTTGGATATTTTGCTAGTGAGTGTTCTTGATCTATATGTCCATGACCTGATTAGTTGTGACTTGTTCCATGCAGTCTGGGTTTAGCTATGTTGGTGTTAACTGTTTTACAATGTCTGATATGTTTAGCAATAGTGGAAAGCATGGAAGAAGGTGGTCCACATTGAACACTGGGTGCAAGCCATGGAATGGGGGAATTATGAGCTCAATAACATTATCTTCCATAACCTTAGTGATGTTGTAAGGTTTGTATAAGAGTGGCTTTTGTTATCACTCTATAATTTCCCAAGGCTGTGGAGAGAAACCCAGAGGTAACCACAAAATCACTTTGGAAGTTGGGATCTAGCCCTTCCAACTTCAGAGAGGGATATCTCTATATGATTTAGATTTGTTGTTTTAAGATATTAGGCTATTTATTGAGTTTTGAGTTTAGGTTTTCAAATATTTGGTTGAAAACTACAGGGAAATTCCATTGGGCATTATTATGAAACCATCTCACAAAAAGATAGAAAAGAAATATCAATGCCTTAGAAATCAGCCTCTTCGAGGGGGAAACCTCCTTTACATTACACAAATCAATAATTGTTCGATGATACAAATGACAAAACCTCATTTTTATATATAAGAGCCTAAGGGGTCACAATATAATCAAAGCTGACATAAAAATAATAATAATATAAGGGCACAACAATAATAATAGGGGCTACAATGACAATAGCAATGGGGGAGTCACTAGTATTATAGGGACCTAACATGCCCCCCTCCTTCAAAAAAGTGTTGTCCTCAACGCTTGAGTAGTTTTGTATGCTTCTGTATAAAATTCTTGTCCTCCCATGTGGAATCTTCAGTAGATAAGTTCTTCCACTTGACAAGATACTCTGAAATTGATCGATTTCATAGCTATCGAGTTCTTGTTTTTGCAACTGCTTCAGGTTCCAATATGATTTTTCCTTCCTTTTCAAGTTTTGGAAATATTATTTGAACTAGGAGCTTGTCACCAATAACCTTCTTTAGGCATGAAACATGGAGAACTGGATGCACTCTGGAAGCTTCAGGAAGCTCCAATTTGTATGCCATAGTACCAATCTTTTGCAACACCTTGTATGGACCATAATACTTTGGTGATAATTTATTATCCTTCTTAGCTTTCTTGAGGGACAATTATTTATATGGTTGTAGCCGTATATATACCTAGCCACCTATATCAAAAATTCTTTCACTGCGATGTTGATATGCCTATTGTTTCATTCTATTATGCACCAAAGTTAGGTTATCCTTTAAGAGTTGGATAACTTGTTGTTGATGCTTGATGTGATCTTCCACCGCTTGAACCTTAGAATTTTCTCTTAAATATGATGTGATGGATGGTGGGTGATATCCATAAAGTGCCATAAATGGGGTCATTTTTGTTGCAGTATGGAAGGAAGTGTTATCCACATTAGCCAAAGGCAACAATTTGACCCATTTATGTCTGTTAATCAATAGACAAAGCAATGAAGATATCCTTCCAAACATTTTTTTACTATATCCATTTTCTATCAGATTGAGGATGATAAGATGAGCTATGAGCTAACTAAGTACCAAGACAAGAAAATTAATTATATCCAAAAATTTCTAGTGAAAATGAGATCTCTGTCACTTACAATAATCTTTGGGTTTCCATGTAGCTTTTGAATTGTTTCCATAAATGCAATAGAAACTGTACTAGATTTAAATGGATGAGATAATGCACAAAAGTGTGAATACTTGGTAAGTCTGTCAACTACCACCATGATGAAACTCTTTCCTTCAAACTTGGGTAAACCTATGATAAAATCCATTAAAATCTCCTCCCAACGTTGACTTGGAATGGATAAAGGTTGTAATCGACCCAGGTCTTATTTGTTTCAACTTTTTTTTGTTGGAAAATTAAACATTCCGCCACAAACTTTTGAATATCAGATTTAAGGTCATCCCAAAAAGATTCCTTCTTAACCCTATGGTAAGTTTTTAAAAATCCTGCGTGCCCTCCTAAGGGAGAGGCATGCAATTCCATAAGAATCTTTTGTTTGAGTTGGGAATTCTGACATAGGTATAAGTGATCTTTGTAACATAACAAATCATTTTTCCTACTAAATGTATTAGATGTACTGGGATCTTGTTGTAACTTTTGAATGAGTGCCCACACTTATTTGTCATTCTTCCATTCATTCCTTGCTTCGTTTATCCAATCTAGTTCGATAATAGAAATGGCACAAAGAAATGCTTCCACATCCTCATCCTTTCTTGAGAGTGCATCTGCCACAACATTTTTCTTCCCTTTTTTGTGTATGATTTCAAAGTCATAACCCAACATCTTTGTGACCCATTTTTGCTGCTCTTCTAAAGATAACCTTTGTTCTAAAAAGCATTTAAGAATATCATGATCTATTTTTACCTTGAAGTGTCTTCCCATTAGGTAGGGTCGCCATTTCTTAAGTGCATGTAGTATTGCCACATTTCCTTCTCATAAATAGCTTTGTATAAATACTTTCCTTGATTAGGTAAATTTCGAAAGCAATGGGTCTTTCTTCTTGCATTAAAACAACACCAATTCCATTTCCTGAGGCATCACATTCCACAATAAAGGTTTTTGTGAAGTCCGGCGTAGCTAAGACCAGTGCTTGGCACATTGCCTCTTTAAGATGTCCAAAGGCCTTTGTTGCTTCTGGAGTCCATCAAATGCATCTTTCTTCAATAATGTTGTTACAAGTGCTGCTATTCTCCCATAATTCTTAACAAACTTGTGATAATACCCTGTTAAACTGAGAAATCCTCATAGATGCTTCATGGATGTGGGGATTTTCCATTCCTTAATGGCTTTAATTTTGCTAGGGTCTACCTTAAGACCTTCATGAGATATAATATGACCCAAATATTCCACCTCTTGTACTCCAAAGAAGAATTTGGAGCTTTTTGCATATAATTATTTCTCCTCGAATAGTTTGAGCACCCTGTCAACATGTTGAACATGATCCTTCCAAGACTTGCTATAGATTAGTATATCATCAAAAAATACTAACACAGATTTTCTAAGGAAGTGTTTTCAAATGGAATTCATCAAACCTTGAAATGTACAAGGTGCATTGGTAAGGCCAAGGCATGACAAAAAATTGATAGTGACCCTCATGATTTCTAAATGTTTTTTTTGGAATGTCATGAATCTTCATTTTGATTTGATGATATCCTAAATGAATATCCAACTTGGTGAAGTAAATTTATCCATGCAATTCATCTAATAGTTCATCAATGATAGGAATGGGAAATTTATATTTAATAGTGAGCTTGTTGAGCTCCCTATAATCTAGACACATGCACCATGATCCATCCTTCTTGTGCACCAATACTACTGGAGCAAAGAAAGAACTTTGACTAGGTTGAATTATACTAGCCTCTAACATTCTTGTAACGATACATTCAATTTCACTCTTTTGGGCATAGGGATATCTGTAAGGCCTAATGTTTGGAGGAACACTTCCTGGAATGAAATGAATAGCATGATCATGATCACAAATAGGTGGGATACCTCTGGGAGTCTCAAATACCTTGGAATGATTGTCCAAGACTTTTTGGATATTTGGAGAAATAGATGATTTCGATGTGGGAACCTCTAGCAAACATAATTTTGCAATTACACCTCATTGTTCTTTATTTAAAATCTTTGTCATTCCATTAGAGCTGATTATCTTTCCTGGTTTCCCTACGATACCTCTTAATTCAAATTCCTTTCTTTTTGAAGAAAATTTGATTAAAGTTATTGAAATGAAAAGCTATTGTACCCAAGGGTTGTAGCCATTGGAATCCTTATACAACATCAGCACCACCCATCAGAAGGGAGAGAATTGGGCTATTCAATACATATTCTCTCATGGATAGCTTGATATTATAGCACTTTCTAGAGCAATTTATGGTTCCTCCACTTGCAACAATGACTTGACACTCTAGTGCTGGATATAGGAAACAATTCAATCCTTGGCTATCTTACAATGAATAAAATCATGTGTACTTCCCGAATCAACCAATGCTATTACCTTTTTCTTCTTGATATGTCTTTTTATCTTGATAGTTTGAGGAGTGGTAATTCTGACCAATGGATTACAAGATATGGTCAGATTCGTTTCTTCTTTCTCTAGGGTTTGTTCCTGGTGTATATCCTCTTCTTTTGATGTTTCTTATTCCTTTTCTTCCTTCTCTTCAAAATTTATCTAAAATAATTTCTTATTAGCACACTTGTGACCTTTAGTGTATTTCCTATCACAACTATAACAAACCCCTTTTGCTCTTTTTTCTTCCAATTGTTGGGTTGTCAACCTTGTAGGTTGTGGAAGGATAGGGGAAACAACACTTCCATCCTCATGGTTGTGAGTGGTAGGCTTCCTTGTTGCGATAATTTTTCTTTCCATTTTTATTGCCAACGTAAATGCCTTTTCCAATGAGTCAGGTTCCCGAAGGCGAACCTCATGTTGGATGTTATCCTTTAAAGTCCCTAAGAACACATCAATCCTATGCTCCTCTGGAATATATTTTACCATTATATTCAATTTTTGAAAGTCCTCAATGTGCTCCATTGTTGAACCCTTTTGTTTTAGGTTTATCAATTGGCTAAAAAAAATGTTTCTTTTTGTATCCTCATGATGTGCTATCATTTCTTCCATAAAAATTGTCCAAGTGACAATTTGTTTACAAGAGAAAAGCCATTGATACCATACAAACTGATTTGGTTCCAAATATAAAGTCGCAATGCATACCTTTTGTGTGTTTTGCACATTATGGAGATAGAAATATTGCTCCATTTGTAGTAACCATGTTATAAGATCCTTGCCATCCTTGCCATCAAACTTCCTCACATCAATCTTTGGAACATGGTGGGTCTTCAATCCAACATTAGAGTCTATGAAATGATGATTAACATTTATTTTGTTCTCATCATGAGTTTCCTTTACTACCCTTTCACCATTAGTAAGCATTTCTTGTAGCAACCACTACAACGAAACTGGCAATTTGCGCCAGATTTAGCACCGGATTTTAGTGCATTTTTTTCTCAATTGGGATGAGCAGCCTGGTGCTAAATCTGGCTCTATTGTACAATTTTTAAAGCGTCGTTTTTTGCACCAAATTTTGCGTCTTTTTTATGGCAAATTTTCCATCATTTTTTGCATCATATTTTGCACCAATATTTTCATTTGGTTTTACAACAGTTTTTGCTTCTAGTTTTGTGCCATTTTTTGCATCTATTTTTGCATCATTTTTTGCTTCCTCTTTTGTGGCATTCTTTGCTTCTAGTTCTGTGTCGTAATTTGCATCAAGTTTTACACCATCTTTGGTATCTGATTTAGTGCCTTTTATTACATCCAGTTTGTGCCAATTTTTGCATCTAGTCTTATGCCATTTTTTGCTTCTAATTTTGTACTTATTTTTACATCTATTTTTGCGCCAGTTTTTCTGCCTTTTTTTACACCATTTTTCCATCCAATTTTGCACCATATGTTGAATCTCATTTAGTGCCAAATTTTGCATGCATTTTTGCACCATTTTTTGCATCCACTTTTGCATTTTATTTATCTCCCTTTTTTGCACCATATTTTGCGTCTAATTTTGCATCATCTGTTGCATCCAATTTAGCATCATTTTTAACACCATTTCTTGCATCCAATTTTTCATCCTTTTGAGCATCTAAATTTGCATTCTATGTTGAACCATGTGTTGCATCCACCTTTGCATCCCATTTTTGTCTATTTTTATGTTCAATTTTGAGTCTTTTTTTCGTCTACTTTTGCACTTGTTTTTGCACCAAGTTTTGAATGATTTGTTGCACCTCATTTTACATCCAATGTTGCATATCAATTTGCATCCAAATTTGAGCCATTTTTATGTCCATTTTTGCACCATTTTTTCTTTTTTTGTGTCCAAAATTTCACCATTTTTTATGTCCAAATTTGCATCCTTTTTGGTATTTGATTTTGTATCATTTTTGGCATCCAAATTTGCATCCTTTTTTCTACCACATTTTGTGTCCACATTTGCATCTCATTTTGCACCTAGATTTTAGTTTGATTTTCATCTACTTATGCATCATTTTGGACATCCTTGGTTTCACCCATTTTTAGTCCCATTTTGCATCTTGTTTTTTATCTTTTCTTACATCTTTTTTTCACCCAATTTTGCATCCTAATTTTACATCATTCTTTGCATCCTCATTTTGGTGTCCATTTTTGCATCCTTGTTTGCGCCCAATTTGGTATCCTTTCATATGCCCTATTTTGTTCCCTTCTTTGTGTCTAGTGTTGCACCCTTCTTTAATTTTACTTTAAAACCCTTTTTGTGTCATTGTTTGCATCTTGTTTTTATGGCTAGTTTAACATCCATTCTACTCCCAATTTTGCATCCATGGTTACATCCACTTTTGGTTTCTTGTTTAGAGTTTACTTTTATTTCCATTTATGAGCCCCTTTATGGGTTCATTTTACTAATTTCCTTTACGTATTGAAACATATTAAAGTTTCTAAGTATCATTTTGCTGTAGGATTTAATGCACTGTTAGATGAACATAAAACTCTCTCAGTGTATCCCAGAAACCTAGGACGAACCAATTAAGAGAAAGGTTGTTCTAAGTCTCAGGATTATTAGTAAATCAAGATGTAGAGTATATATTAAGAAAAAGAGAAGGAATTCTTGTGAGTCCTCGCATGCAGGTCTTCTTGGATTTTTTAGTATAGCTAGGAAGCGCTCTTAGATAGCTCCAAAGCTTGGTCCTACACATAAGAGAGAATAAAGCAACCTTCACAGCATAATATCTTGATAATCGAAACTATCAGAAACATATAAATATTATTGAATAAATAAATATAAACCAAAATCCCATACATTCATTAGTTAAATAGAATAAGTAAAGAACGAATAGAAACATATCGAAGGGAGAAAATTTGATCTATATTAATAAAGGAGTTGGGGGAAAGTTACAACAATCAGATGTAGTTGCAGCAACACCTCCCCCAACAACTAGCTCCAAAACTCTCCCTCTCAAGATGGATCTGAGCATTGTGACAGTACAAGAATTCCCATCATTTTCTCAATGCCCAAGCCTCCAATATATAGGAAAGTGAAAGCTATGAAGATTTCCCAAATTCCTCATTAGTTCAATTTGGGCAAAATCTTTTGGGTGAATAATATTTCCTCATATAAAAATGGCATTTTCCACCTTTTAGATGCTTTTGTGCTTAGTAAAAAGCTTCCCCATGCTTTATGGCTCTTTCCCGCTTTTGTATGCTTTTATTTTTTAGGAAAAATCTAAAGATGAAGATAAAGAGATCACATTCCACCCTATGAGAACAAGAGTGTCAAATTCAAATTCTAGTTTGCTTATGTTTTAGTTTATATATATATATAAGATATAATATATATATATATATATATATAGATATAGATATAGATATAGATATAGATATAGATATAGATATAGATATATAGTTTTAGTATTTTTTTTATTTTCTAAAAAAATATATTTATTTTTTGTATTTATTTATTTATTTCATTTGATATATATATATATATATATCTATATATATATATATATATATATATATATATATATAATATATATATATATATATACTATATATATATATATATATTAATTTTTATTTTTATTTTTTAATAAAAATGGATTTTAAACATTCCATTCATGCTAAATTTGCGATTTTATGATAGCAGTTTAAATTATATATAAAATAGTAACTTAATGCCATGTGTTGTGTCGCTGCGATGGGTATTATACATCTCTTCCTTGCTAAGTTATAGAATGTGCTTGGGTTTTCTTAATGCAATAAAAACTAATTATGTTCTTCATTATATCTTGAAATGTTCATCTTGGACCTAATAAAACAATAAAGTTAGAATAGGCTTGCCTTTGTCCTTTGTAGATCTTTGTCCCCATTAACCTTGGTCTTAATAGATTATATGTCTTATGGTGGCCTTCAGTAGTCACTTCCATTAGTAGAATGCTTTATAGCTTTTTGTTAGTGACATTTTTTAGGCTTGATAATATGTTATTTAATTTATCAAAATGTGTTATTGTCCATATTATTGTTAAATATTAATATTAAATATGTTGGTTTTTCAGCATGGTTTAGCAAAACGTTACCAAAAGGTTTATAGATTGTATTTAATGCAATGATTCATTGCTTGATGAAATTGTTTTGGATAATTTTTTTAATGATTCATTGATTGATGAAATTGTTATGGATATTTTTTTTAGTATATTAAATTGTATGTGATAGTCAAAAGTCACCTCTTTTTTAGATTTTCATTGGTAAATTTCCCTTAAGGCCATCAAGTTCACCATTCAGTCCCAGGTTAAGGAAATATAGGAGTCATGAAGTGGAACCGTCCAAGCACTTAAATCTTGAGACATGTTTTTTTTAGTCACATTATATTTCCTTTCTGTGTAAATTCTCGATGAAATAGTCTCTTGGAATATGAGGGGCCTCAATAGTAAAGGAAAACAAAGACTCCTAAAATAAAAATGGTACGCAAAGCGCCCATCAATAATGTTGATATAAGAAACAAAAATATTAAGTGAGGTTATACCTCATATAATTAGCAAATGTGGGAGGAATTTCCAAGTAGTAGTGATTGATGCTTATAGATACTTGTGTGGAATGGTTATTATTTGAAATGATCAGGACATCAAGGTTACCAATATGTTTACCTCTTTTCACATTATGACAATACAATTTTAGTTAATTGACATCGAGGACTACTACCATGTATCCAATGTCCATGACTCCAATATCGCAAATGGAAAACCTCTTTTTCTCAATTCTATCTCTATCACAATTAATTTACACTCCCCATCTCCATGGATTATTGGTAGTGACCTCAATATTATCAAGTGTCTCGACGAAAAGAAATGATGAATCACAATGTTTGACAAGATATTTTGTAAGTTATACCATTAAATCCATAAAGTAGTCTCCATTAAAGTTGTCAAGCAATGAGTCTCCAACCCACACATGTGGATCAATGAGATGTAATACATGTTCGTGTGGTGACTAACTTAATACACTGTTCTAATAACTCCACAAACTTATGTATTTCACTCCGTCACATAAATTGACAGTAGTGTGGCATAAGTAAACCAAGAGTAGACATGAAATGCTTAGGCAACAAACATTCCCTATATCCTCAACTAGGTGCTTAAATGATGAAGTGAAAATGCAAGGGGAAAAGAGGATTTCATGATTTAACCATCATAAACATGTGATCAAGTGTGAATAGGAGTGTGCATATTCATATATTTTCCAAAGAGGGAGTGAATACATGAGTTACCATTCATTGGGCCTTATTTTTCTTTCTTTCTCTTTTTCTTATATATAGGAATTAGGGAATAAGGTTTTCATAAGTTTGGGCCAACCCATAGATATAACATTTACATGAATTTCACTTCAACCTTAGAGTTTAGACTTAGATAAATCATTATAGTGTATCGTTAATGATTTTGGTTTTCACTTTTTCATTTTATTTCATCTCAAATGACGAAAGGGGAAATATTTTGCCGCAAATCTATGAATGCTTAATCATAAAGGTGTCATGCGATGAAAACAAATTAATAATGTTATTCTCTATGAAAATGATGGGTATTCTTGAGAAAATCTTATGCTTGTGGATGTCTCCTCTCTAGTTGAGAGGGAGTGAGGGTAGACACCATATTATCCATGTGCCGTGTACTATGGCTAGGACTAATAGTCGTAAGCTTAGTAAAGACACCAGTAGGGAGAATGGTGGATTGGATAAACATCTGGGACCAATATTCTTTGAGAATTTATACTTTGACTAGGACTAACTGCCATAAGTCAAGTACATTAATCCAAGATAAGAATAGTTATGAGGATTGACATTTCCTAGTGTCAAATATTATGATAGTGGATTAGGAAATGATCATGTGAGTACATACCTAGTGAACATCCTGGTGGGGTAAGTGCCTAGAGAGGCAGTGGTGTCCAAATTTATGCCTCCAAACATTGTGCTCTGATCTAGTGGAGAGATAAACTTGTTAGTCAAGGCCTTGCTATTTTGAAAATGTTGTCTATGATGATGTAAATCATCATTGATGCTTATCAATCCAGATCCCTTCTTATATGAATATTTCAACTTGAGAGTACTTTTTGTCTCATTATGAGTACCTCCCTAGTTTAGAGGGAGAGTCATCATCTTCATTATCACCATCATCACCAACATCATTGTCATCATTATTGTCATAATTTCATTATCGTCATAATCACCATTCATGTCTTCATCATCATCGTCATCATCATCATGATTATGGACATTGTCATCAATTGTTCATAATTATTGGTATCGTAAGAAATATCATCAACCCAAAAAATGTTACGAGTGCTTGAAAAGGGTTGTTAGGGCACATGATATATGGAAGAGAAATAACAACTTTATTTTTTAGAGATGATCGATGATCATCATCATCACTACCATTATCATCGTCATTATAATTGCCATCATCCCCATCATCATAACTAATATAATTTTTATCATAATTGTTGTCATCTTCATCATGAACATCATAATCATCATTCATGTAATTATTCTTGTTGATGATGACCAAGATGAAAATAATGATAATGATGATTGGATGATGATGACTTGGAAGACAACACCAAAGATAATTATTATGATTATGACCATGACCATGACAAAATTTAAAAATTGGGAAGAATGGCCAAGGTCATTAACATCATCATCATCATTGTCATTATAACCCCCATCATATTTATCATCGTTGTCATTATCATAACAATCACAATTCATGTCATCGTCATCATCTTCATTATCATCATCATCATAATTAATGACATTGTCATCAGTTGTTCATAATTTTCATTGTCATAAGAAATATCATCAATGCAAAAAATATGATGTGTTTTGGAAAATGGATGCAAAAGTGAACAAAAAAAGGGGGTAAAAATAGACATAAAATTGAATGAAGAGTGGACACAACATAAGCAGATGAAAAAAAAAAGACAGAAAAATTGACAAAAAGTGGACGAAAAAGTAGATGCAAACCCGAACACAAAATAGGATTCAAACATGGATGAAAAAATGGAAGAAAACATGGGAGCAATAGTAGGCATAAAAATT
The DNA here is from genome assembly GCA_000404065.3 of Pinus taeda. Taxonomy (NCBI): domain Eukaryota; kingdom Viridiplantae; phylum Streptophyta; class Pinopsida; order Pinales; family Pinaceae; genus Pinus; species Pinus taeda. The sequence continues at coordinate 40,650 of APFE030229414.1, forward strand.
AGCATGGATTGTGGTGAAACAAATGTGGATACAACAATGAATTTAAAAAAAAAAAAAAGACGCAAACTTGAATGCAAAAAGGAGGAAAACTTGGATGCAAAAAGGGATGTAAACATGAGCCAAACATTGGTGCAATAGTGGACACAAAATTGGTTGCAAATTTGGACGAATCAAAAGTGTATGTAAAAGTAGATTCAAAATGTGATGCAAAAAACATAAACAATATTTGCTGCAAACTTGGACACAAAAGAGGATGCAAATGTGGATGCAATAGTGGAAGAAAATGTGGGTTGCAACTATAGGCATAAGATATGGCACAAATCATAACACAACAAAAGTGGATGAGAAAGTGGATGTAATAATAGACACAAAAAAAAGATGTAAACTTAGATGCAAGACAAGATGCTATAAGGGATGTAAAAGTAGATGCAAACATGGGTGCAACAGGGAAAACAAAATTGGATGCAAAATATGGATGCAATGGAAGTACATGCAGAAGAAGATACAAAATGAGATGCAAAACCCAACACAAAAGTGGATGCAAAAATAGATGCAATATTTTATGCAAAATAGGATGCGGAGATGGATGCAAAATTGGAAGCAAACATGGGTACAACAGTAAGTACAAAACATGGCACAAATTCTGTCACAACAAAAGTGGATGTAATGATAGATGCAAAAAAATAAGCAAATGAAGATGCAAAATAAGATGCAAAAAAGGATGTAAAAGTGGGCGTAAACATGGGTGCAACAATGGATGTAAAATAGGATGCAAAAGTTGATGCAACAAAATTCGATGCAAAAGTAGATGCAATATGAGACACAAAACCTAATGAAAATCTTGACACAAAAGTGGATATAAAAAGGGATGTAGAAATAGATGTAAAAGTCGACGAAAACCTTGATGTATATGAGGATGCAATCGTGGATGCAAATTTAGAAACAAAAAAGGGTGCAAAAGGAGGTGTCAAACTAGGTGAAAATTATGGAACAAGAAAATGGATGCAATAGTGGACACAATAACAGATGAAAAAGAGGATGTAAATATGGATGCAAAACAAGATGTAAAAGTCAACGCAACAAAATTAGATGCAAAACTAGACACAAACCTCGATTCAAAACTTGGCACAAAGGTGATGCAAAAAATATGCAAAAATGGATGCAAAAAATGATTTAAAAAATGATGCAAAAGAGGATGCAAGAGATGATGCAAAAGTTGATGGAAGTGTAGGCACAAAAAGTGGATTCAATAAAGGATGCAAAATTGGTGAAACAAAATTAGGTGCCAAAATTGATGCAAAACATAGTGCAAAGGATGGCACAAAACTTGGCATAAAACCTGGCATAAAACTTGGTGTAAAATCTGGTGCAAACCCTATTACAATACCGGGTGCTAAACTTGATGTAAGACTTGGTGCAAAACGCGGTGCAAACTTTGCATCAAGTTTTACACCATATTTTATAAATGGACACAAATAGCACCAAAAATGGGCTCTAGATGCAAAAAAGGAAGAAAAAAGGGATGCTAATCACAGGGTTTTGTTGTAGTGAACTTAGTCAAAACTATGTTCAAATCTTCCATATCGCCTTTCAATTTTTCTTCTATACCATCCATCTTAGCGTCCATGCTATTCATCTTATCTTCCATGCCATCCATCTTAGCTTCCACATCATCCATATTAACTTGCACACCATTCATATTAGCGTCATCACCATTCATCTTAACTTCCACACCTTTCTTTAAACCATCAATCTTAGCTTCTGTCTCCTTTTGTGAGAGTGAAATTTGTTGCACTTGGTCTCGTAATTTTGATATATCATGTTGCATTTCTTCATTTCTTCCTCTTCTTCATGAGTCATGCTAGATCTTTCAAGTTACTTACTAAGTGTTTCCATTTTATTTCTTCGAGGCATCAATTAATGATAATTATGCTTCACTATGCCCTTTGAACTTCAAACTATTTTTTCAACCCAAACTTATGCAAGATTTTAAAAAGACTACACACTGTTTTTTCTTTGTAGAAGCTTGATATTGAACCTGCTGTAGCTATGTAATTGCGAATCTCCAAGGTCTGAAATTTCTTCTTGCACTAGGCCTCTGATTCCTCTTTCTATTGCCACTAGTTTGATCAAAATTGGATTCTCCATGAAAGAGTAATGCCAAATCTCTCAATATGGCTTGATTATATAATTTTTCAGTAGAGAGAAATTGTATGATGTTCCACGTGTCAGTGTTTTGACCTTCGGATCTGAAAAAGATACAGAGAAATATACGTTCCATCCTCTTTCTGTAACTTCTTACGAAATCTCAATCCGATGCTTAGAGAGAAAGTTATGACTATTTTCCCAAGGTCACATGTTTAGAATGTAATTTGAGAGTCTGCAAACCCTAACTTCCTCAAATCATATCTTCGAAAGTACAGAGAGACAAGATCTGAAATTAGGACCCGCAGTTCAAAACAATTACAATTCAAATGGGTGTTTTTTTAGCTTCTGAAACATCATAGAAAAAGCTATAGTGAAAATTCCACGATGACTTGTTTGGAGTAGTGAAACCCTAGAATCCAAACCTCTGATACCAAATATTATGAAGCCAACTCACAAAAAGATATAAAAGAAAGATCAACACCTTATAAATTAGCCTCTTCGAGGGGAAGACCTCCTTTACATTACAGAAATGAACAATTATTTGATGATACAAATGACAAAACCTCCTTTCTATATATAGGAGTCTAAAGGGTCATAATATAATCAAAGCTGACATAACAATACTAATATAAGGGAACAACAATAACAATAGGGGCTAAAATTACAATAGTAATGGGGGAATCACTAGTATTATAGGGACCTAACAGGGATGGAGTCATGAGCCTGTGGGTGATCAAATACAAAAATGATAAAAAAAAATATCTAACAAGGCAAGGTAGGAAAGTTTTTGGATCTTTAGAGAATTTATGGAGTGAATGGGATTAAAAGCTTTAGATTCAATTATATATAGAGCATGCTAGGATGAATTCTATACTTAATATAAGAGTGAAAACATAAATATTGTTTATAAACCAGAGAAAAGTGTATTAAAAAAAATTCATGCCTTAATATTCTTCAAACAATAGAGACAAAAAAACATATGGAGAATTGGAAAACAACAATTTCACATGAGAGTAGACATCACCAATTCCCTGACACAGGAATCCTGGAACAAACTTTCTGTATTAATGAAATTGATCTCTTCAGTACATGCACAACTTACATCAAATATCTTCTTTCTTCATACAAGTTCCAACAACCTCTAAGTCTTATTTCTAAATATTGACAGAAAACTATTACATCTCAAATCGAATTTCAAAAATAAAATACATTTACAATAATATATGTTTGAGGTGTAAATATTCTTAGACATAGAAGAAGACAAAATAGAAAAATATGTTAAAAACTTGCTACACTATTGAGACTATCTAGGAGTTTGTTGATGACTATTGCTAGCTCCATGCAAATGATGTTCCTATTATTCTAAAAAAAATTGGTTTTGGTTACACTTCAGTCAATCAATTTTAGAAGTCGGTCCCACCTTTATTCACTTGGAATAGAAAAGATAACCATATTTATGTATCTTTTATCCACTTCGATGTAAGTGTAAAAAGTGGGTTTATCTACAAAAAGGTGGTGGATCTTGTGCTCGATATTCAAATCAAACAGGACCCCCTGTATGAATTCGTCTCCACTGATAACTTGTTTAGATTTTGCGAACTTGGAAGCATCAACACCTATGTTGCATAGTTGTTCTTGGTAGTTTTCTAATGGGATCAATTTTCCATTAGAATTCCTGAGAGTAGGCAAGCCTTTTTCCTATAGCAATGTAAATTTCCTATTGAACCTTCTGACCTGCAACTCGAGATATTTACATTTAGTTTCCAACTATATCATCAAATTCCTCTTTTCCAAAATCGTATCAAGCTCCATAATCGTTGTTGCTCTGTCTAGAATATTCATGTCTTCTAGTTACACCTTGGTTTTGGAATTTAGTAGCTTGATAATCTTTTGTGCTTCCTCTCACTGTGCTGCAAATCTACCTTTTGTATTTTCTATTGTTGTCTTGAATTTGTGTACAAGTTCTTCCTTCTCAAAAGTAATCTGAATTGAAGGCCATTTGTATGTGATGTTTGCATTTATATACTACCAAATGTTGTTCTTAGCCTCTACCAACATCTGAATGACAAAGGATTGATCTTCATATTTTTGTATCTGCTGGATGAGTTTGTAGTTTTTGTCGAGTTCAAACAAATATGCATTATTAGTTTTAAGCTTACTCTCCTCCATCATGGGCAATGTTGTTGACAATATGTATTTCTCTAATTGAACTATTGTTAATTCATCCAGAGCTCTACTAAGCTCTTCTGTAGATTCTGAAACTGTGATTTTTGTTGAAGTCTTTGCAATTGTACCTATGCCTGATGTAGATGCTCATGCTACTTCCTACTATTCTTTTTCTTTCAACAATGCTTCCATGCCTTGCTCCATCTTTTGTATCCATGCATTTTTCTCAATCTCTAAAGTAAATAGTTTTTCTTTCTCCATTTCTATATTGGCAATCTCTTTACCTTGAGGATGTTCTATGGAGGGAAGCTTCAATTGTTTCCTCAATTCTTGAATGTTTGCTTCCTTGTTCTTGATGAGCTCTTCTAATAATTTAATATCCTTAGGATCATGTCCTACATTTATGATGAATTCTTCCAAATATTTACTTATTTTTTCGTTAGCAAATGATGACATATTCTCAATTTCTAAATGAGAATTCATGTTATTCAGAGATGATTGTAACTTGAAAGTAGTCATTGCTGAATTGGTGAGGGTTGAAAAAATGGGCTTCCCTGTGTCGTTTTGTAAATCAATTTGATTAATTTCATGTACTTTTCTGGAGTTATAGTCTTCAGCACCATGGGGGTTGGCACTAGAGGTTCCATGAAGGCCATCTGGAATTTTCCTTTCTCTGAATCAAGTGCAAAATGTAATTTGTGTTGTGTCTTAGTGTTCTTCTTAAAAAAATTAGAGTAGGTGAAAGCCTTGAAAGATTCATTCTTTAATTTTATCCCCATGTTTCTTGAGAACATACTTTGCTGAGTTGAAATATATGAGTTGGATGATACTGGAGGTTGGATTGTTGCTTGTATAGTATTTGATTATACTATTTCATCTATTTGAGTAGAAGGATTGATAGGGGTCCCTGATATAATCAATGTGGTTGGCTGATGTGTGTCCCCTTCCTTTGGAGTTTCATCTTGAATAGTTATTACTTGAGGTCTAAACATAAGATTAATTTGAGAATGTGACTTTTGAGTAGTGGTTGGGTCCTTCTTTCTTTTAAAAACAATAAATTCTGCATCTGGATTTTCTAAATAGCAGGATACATATATTCTCTTTCCCTTTTCAACCCCTTCTCTTTGGGAATTGATGTGTTCATAGATGATTGACTGACAAGTTGTCCTTAAACTTCCTGTAAGGTGCCCTCTATTCATTCCTCTTGATTTTCATATTGTTTAATTTAGAGATTGGTGTGTGTGCATAAGAGGTACTCTTCTATTCTAATATGTCCTTTGAAATGATGCCTAGAAGATCATAGGACCAGGAGAAACTAAGTTTGAATTTCATCTAACTCAATATAGCATATACTTCCTTTGTTGTAGCTCTGGTGTTGATTATGTAGGGCCCTATGTGAGCTTTCAGCTTGAACTTTGCTTTCTTCTTGTAGGAGACAAAATGCAACTCATCCATATTAAGCATTTTCCTTGAATATTCTAACACAAAGATTTTAACAAATACAAAAACTGGAAATCTACAAGGAGGAATTTCCGATCCTTAAACTACAATCTTAGTGTAGTTCTGGTATAAATACCAATCTCCCACTTTAGCTTGATTTGATAAATGCAAAAAATTCTTTATTTCTGGTGAAATCCTTGGGATGACACCACTACTCAACAAGCATAGTGAGGTATACAAAAAATTATCAGCATAATCAGTATAAGAATACTCCTCTGAGTTATTTCTAATGAGAGAATTCCAGTGAATCACTGACCAGAGGTTACCTTCGCTATCTGTCATCTATAAAGGGAACTTGAATTTGTCTGACCAGTAAAATAACATAATGTAAACTAGGATTGACTGATACTTAAGACACCTTCTGCTTTGAAATTGAAAAACTAGTCATGAATAGAGTTGGCCAAAATTTGACTATAATATAAAATGATGGATGGTTGTTTGCCAACTGCAAAAATAGATTAAAAAACCTAACAATAATTTATTAACACACTCATCATTATGTTACCCAAACAGTTGGGTTATCATAGAAATGACCTTCTTGGACATTTCAGGAAACATTGAAACTAGATATGGGGGATTGGTCTTGGGTAATTCAACATTTTATGGAAGAAAATACTAAAAAATCTGGGCTTTCTGAGGGAATGTTATTTTTTTTTATATAATTCAATTAAAATATCAGCAGAAAAAGGATGGTGAGAGGTTTGATAGTCAATTTGCAGTGCCTGGCAGATGATTTTAGGGGAAATGGAAAAACTAACCTCATTGTCATGGGAAATGGCAACTCTTTGACTCAGAAAATATCTAAGGTGGCACCAAACATAGAACTCAAGAAAAAAGTGAGTCTGGGGGATAACAAATTGTGGGAGAAAGGATTCCTAGAAACTTAATTTATCACTTTTATCCAAGTATTTTTTCTTTTCCCAGTTATGGAGCTCATATAGATCAAAATTTTATTAGGTTTCAGCAACCTTATACCCAATGTCTATTAACGGGGATTTATCAAAATATGGGACTAGGGGAATAAGAGGATTTAACTCTACCATCTTCCCTTTTCCTTTATGATTCGACATTTTAGAAAATGAACACAAGGAATGGAAGACCAATGCTATAGAAAGCTTAATAGAATAAAAACAGTAAAAAAAAGATTTGAAGAATAGGATTACCATGAAGAACTGTTGATTGTACGCAAGGAATTTGTTGTTGAAGACTCATAAATGGTAGTAGTTTTTTTCTTTGTCTTGTGGGATCAATGGCAATCCAAAAAGGAATGAAGTATTGGCCCCAAGGATTTATTATAATAGTTGAATTAGTTGCATAAAAACATCATTTAACCACTATGAAGCAGAAAGGATTTATTGGTAAAATGAGTAGGGCACGGGAATTTAATAACATGACATTCAATTAACAATTGGTAGGAGATTCAAACATTCAATGGGAAATGACATGGAGGGGAGTGACATGGTAGGACAGGTGGAAAAAGCAGATTGGTGGGGGGAGATGAGTATGTGTCAAGATATGAGTGGTGAGGGGGAGATACATGGCAAAAGGCGAGTAGAAAAGGGACAAACTGTTGTCGGGAAGCGGAGGTGGTATTTCATGGGGGGGGGGAGGTGTAAGAGGTAGATGGAATAGGGAAGGGATCACATGAAATTCCCTAGGAATTTGCACATTAGCCTAGGGGGTTTCGGTAGAAATAACTTTCCAACCCCCCTCCCCTCCCCCCCTCCGGGTGCTAACTGTGGGGAGTGCGCAGGTGGGGGGGTGGGGGGTCAAAAACACCTTGCATGACCTTTATTCAGAAATGACAAATAATTTTGTCGCATTATGCCATATCAAATACATATGAAAAACCATAATCGAATAAAGCATAACCTAAGGTTTTAAGCCTCATAAGAAATTATATTTTTTGGAATTAAAGTGGCACTTTAGCTAGCTCACTTATTGGGGCTTATTTTTTAATTTTCTGATTTTTTTTTTTTTTTTCTTTTGCTTTTTCTTTTTTCACACCCACACATACACACACATATCCCCTGTTTTAATTTTCTTTTTTTCTATTTTTCTTTATCATATATTTTTCACTTTTCTTTTTCTTCTTTTGAAATTTTGAAAATAATTTGCAGAATGAAATCATTATTTACAACATCTCTTATGAGAAAATCAACATATAATCATCAATTGATCCTATAAATTATAGGGCCCTAACAATGGCTCCAATGGGGATAGCATCCTCCTTGTCAGGTGTCAATAACACTGTATATCGGTAGCCTTTGTCCACTGGGTACTTTATTCTTATTCTATAACTGAATTGATTAGTTGTTGTTATTATAAATATTGGCCTCAACTCATTAGAGTCTTAGGGCATTCTCTGCGGACTTCAATTCCTGATGTTAGCCACCCTCACTTGCAGTAGAATGATAAAATGATATTTACAATGACATGTATGAAAAACTTATCTATCCTTGACTGAATAGTGATTGAGTAGTATGTTATTGACAAGTCCTCTTGGCAATGCTTCTCCAGTCAAATATTTCAGCAAGAATGCATTGTTACCTCGAAAATCTTCAATTTTATAGGGTCCTTTCCATATATTATCAAATTTCCCATGCTTAGCTTTCTCTTCATATCTGGAATCCCATCTTAGAACAAGTTCATCTATTTGGAAGTCATCTGCTTTGGTCTTTATGTCATGAATCTCCTTGATTTTGTCCTGAATTATCTAAGTTTTGTTGTAGAACTCTTCCCTGATTTTCTCCAACTGAATCATTTTATTTAACCTTCTTTGTACATCATTTGGCTCCACTTGTGATTCCCGCAATAATTTTAGCACTAGAATTCCCAGGGAAGTGGGAAAAATTACATCCACTCCATATAATAATTGGAAAAAGACATTCCAATAGATTTCTTAGTGCTAATTATTTCAACCCATAAGTATTAATTAATCAATTTCCTATGCCACGATTTCATATTTTACTACAACAATTTCTTTATGATGTTGACTAAACTCTAATTAGAAGATTCAACTAATCCATTCCCTTGAGGATGCTAAGTAGTAGAATGTCCTAATTTTATGTGATACTTGTGACATAAATCAATCATTTTATTTGATTTGAAAGTAGTTGCATTGTCAGTAATGAATTTATGTGTACATCCAAATCTTGATAGAATATTACCTTCTAAAAACTAAATTATGACAAAATCTATAGCTTTTCTGGTTGGAATGGCTTCAATCCATTTGGTGAAGTAGTCAATAGCATTGAGGATCCATTTATGTTGATCTGAAGAGCTTCGATGGATTTCTCCAATAAAATATAAACCCCATTGTTAGAAAGGAAACTCCACTAAAAAGGCTTTAAAGGTAAGGGAAAAAAATTTCTCATTCCTTGAAAGCTTTGGCACTGATAGCAGGTTCAAACTCTCTTATGAACATCTGCAAACAAGGTAGGCTAATAGAAACCAGCCCTCAGGATTTTCTTGGTTGTGGATTTCCAATATAAATGTCCTCCACAATCCCCTTAATGGAAGTCTTCCATGAGTTTTTTTTCTTCATCTTTTAATAAAAAATTTAGAAAAATACCTCCAATATCTTTCCAATACATAGCCTGATATAAAATGCAAAATTTCACAACTTTTAATTTGAGGAATCTAGATTTGGTATTTGCCAAATCAGTATGAGCTTGTAAATTTTGTAAAACATAGACAATATATGCATACCAAGGAAAGGTAGAAAGATACTTTTGATACCTATGGAGTCACCATCTCTTCCTATTCATCAAGTGAAACTATATTATTTATGTCCAGTGCATAGAAATTTGACTCAACCATTAGCTTAGCCAATTGATAACCTTTGATGAGTTTAGTAGGCCTTATCTCAATGTCATATTCTAAAATTATTGTAATCCATTTGCCTCTTTTCCCATCTGGATCAGTCTGACTAAGGTTATCTTTCACTACAAAACTTGGAACAAATGCAATTATGTGGGAATGTAGAATGTACACTCTGAATTCTTTCAGTGCCTTTACTAAATAAAAGGCTTGATTTTCCATGATATTGTACTTTAAGGAAGCATATATTAAAGCTCTGCTGAAGAATGCTATAGGTTGTTTATGTCCCTCCTTATTTTTCTGCAACAAAACTACTACAATAGCGTGTTCTGATGCAAAATAGAAAATCATGTAATGTTTAGTAAAATCAGGGCTAATTAAAACATGAGCACATGTAAAATCTACCTTTACTTCACTAAAATATTTTTTAGCCTCACTATTCCATTTTATCTCAATATCTTTCTTCAACATGTTTGTGTTTTCTCTCAATATCTCAGCCAAGTTTTGAATGAATCTTCTCAACAAACTGATATTGCCAATGAAAGACTCAATTTCTTTTTTTTGCTAGGGAGGATCAATATTCATTATGGCTTCAACTTTGATGGGATATATTCTGATACCAACCTTTGAAATAATGTGACCAAGTAGCTTTCCTTCTTCTAAACCAAAAATATATTTTTTGGGGTTCAAGGAAATACCATATTTCCTACATTTTTCAAAAACCTTCCTTAAGTGGAGCAAGTGATCTTCATATGCTTTGGAAAATATAGTAATGTCATCCAAATAAATCATAATAAATCTATCCTTCTCATTACCAAAAGAAATATCCATTTCTCTCTGGAAAGTGGCCCTTGCATTCATAAGGCTAAAAGGCATCTTGAGATACATAAAGGTCCCCCAAGGTGTTGTGAAAACTATTTTATGTTGATCATTAGCATGTACCCGAATTTCGTTATATCTTGAAAAACTAGCCAACAAAGAAATTCTACTGGAACCAACTATTTTCTGTAAAATATGATCCATTTTAGGTAAAGGGTAGTTATCCTTGAGAGAAACTTTGTTCAAATTCATGAAATCCACATAGAGCCTTATTTCTCGTCTTCTTGCTAGTTGGTACTAGATTTGACACTCATTTTGAAAATCTTAAAGGCACAATGATTTTGGCATCAAAGAGTTTTATAACTTCCTTTTCTATCAAAGGTAACAAAACTAGATTTACCCTCCTTAATTTATGCTTGAAGGGTTTTTGTTCCTCTTTGATGGAGATGGTATGTTGTATTATACTTGTATCATATTTTTTTAAATCTTCGTAATTCCAAGAAAACACATCAGAAAACTCTTTTAATAGATATATGTAATTTTTTTTTCTTTGGGAGGCAAGGAATTGTACAACTTTACAATCTTAGGATTTTCCTCAGTAGCTATATTGCAGTCTTCAACCTTATCTGCTACAGGTTCTATCTTTGGATTTTTGGCTATATCATTAAAATAAAACAACCCTTCTAATGGAAACAAACCTCTTGGTAACACATTCTCTTTCAACTGTAGAACCTAAAGTTCTTCTAGATGTCATCAGTCTCATTTAACATTGTTTCATTTATATCATCATCTACATAGTTATCTACATCAATATGTATATTCTCAAACTGTTCTCTTAACTACAAAAAACTTTCTTTCTTCTCATCACTACCCAAAACTTGCCAATATCTACCATTATTTGGGACAACTAGCATGTGTTTCACTTCAACCTCATATTTTCTATTGGGATTTAAAGGCATCTTACAAGTGATGACTGAAGTAGCCAATGCATCATTGAAGACGTTTTGACCTTTGGTAATCAGAGACAATTGATATTCTGAGAAACACTATAGAAAATCGAAGACTGCATTTCTGTAGGCCCTTAGACTAGTGTGTTTAGTCGAGTACTCACCTTTAATTTGACTTATGATGAGTTTAGAATCACCATGTACATAAATCCTTTTAGCTCCCAACCTCTTCAAAAGTCGCAGTCCTAAAATCAGTGCTTCATATTCAACTATATGATTTGTACATTGGAAATTTAGCTTTTAAGAATGTCCCTTTACTACACCTATTCTTGAGTTTTAGATCCAAACACCTACCCCTATTTCTTCCTTACTCACTGTCCCATCAAAATCTATGTTCCAAAGGGCTTCACCCTCTTCATCTTGTTTCCCAACATCTAATTTTATCTTCTCTATTTTTCTTAATTGAATGTCTTGGTATGATACCTCTATTTCTTCACATATGTCATTATACATGATGAAGGAATCCATATCTGAATGCATAAAATAAAAGGGTTAATTATTTGTTTTTTCTTTGATACTAACCATATACTTCATTAAAAATTTCCCTGTATAACCTCCTCTGCTGAAAAAAATAGGAATGGTGGCATATGTCATGTCCATCTACAAAGTACCCTGTAATTTTTCTCTCCGTGATCTTGATACCAGAATTGCATATTTGGGAGGTATGTCTACCATTGCAATATCCATTACCACACTCTTTGCTAGGATTTGGGCCAGAGTAACACATAAATCTTTGATGAGACCTAAATATCTGACTTTTATAGAATCAAAAGAATATAAATCTTTGTATTGTCTTGTTATGTCTAATCCTATCTTTTCCATGATGCCTCTAGGCATAAGATTGTGTGAGGAACCAGAATCAAGCATAACATTGTGAATAATTTTATCATGAATGTTTAAATTGATATAGAAGGGAGGCATACTACCATCCTGAGACTTCCCTTCAACTTTAGGCCCCAAACAATAATTCAGGTTGGTCATCAATTAGGTTGACTGTGTATGTTCCATATTCCATCTTCAACGCCTTCATAACTTGAGATCTATATGCATTCTTATTAATCAATTTTGTCATAGGAATACAAATTTTCACCTTGGCTAATTCATTTTCAATACTGAAAGATGTTTAAGGTTTGTCTATTTCTTTGACATTTACACCCTGTTTTGGAGGAGTTTCCTTTTGAGAATCATCCTTAGCCTGGCTGGTAGAAGGGGTGTCACTTTGAATTTTCTTGGTAGGATTTCCAACAGTGTTTTTAATTCTCAAATTTTACTGCTTGTGCACCTCCATGATATCATTTTGGTATCCCTTTCTATAATCACATGTCTCTGTGGGGATGACTTATGGCTGTGATAATCAAAAATAGATCTTTCTCTTCCTTAGTTAAGAAAATGTTGTTAATTTCTCCTTCCCCAAATAAGTTTATTTGATTTTCTTCAGGATCCTCTTGGTAACTTAGCTTCTTCATCTTCATAATTTCCTTGTAATGGAGGTCTAATCTGGTGCTAATCAGTTGGGCCTCTTTGTTCTCTTTGTTTGGTTGGGGGTGGGTTTCTCCTAAAATTAGGATTTCTAATTTGAGAATCCCATTTATTTTCCCTTGGAGGAGCCATGTCATATATAATTATCCTATCCATCAGTCTTTCCATGGTTTTGACTAAGGTATCCACTTAGCATCCAATGAAGAATAAGCAAGTTCTTCTTTAATAATAACTCTTCTCTCAGCCTTCAACCTAGATCTCTTTGCTGATAAATTTTCTTCCACATTGACTGCATTCCTTTGTATTTCCTCTAGGCTACCAAGATTTCTCTCCCTCAGTTGGTAAGACGTATCTGGATCAAAACCATATGGAAATTTGATTAAAGCTAGTCCTGGTGGGGTTTGTATTGTAGTTGGAATAAAATTGTAAATATTATTGAATCTAGTGTAGTAGTGTTCGACTGTTTCACCAGGGGATCTCTTTATACTATCATATTCGGCCAAGATTTAGAGAAGATTCTTCTTTACTTCCCATTGTATGAGGAAAATTTGGTGAAATTGTGTGAGATCTAGGATACTAGTTGTTGGAAATACCCTAAACCATTTCTTAACTTCTCCTATCAAACTTTGTGCAAATAATCTCATTTTCACATCATATTCATCAACTTCATGCAAATGTGAATGATCATTCATTCTATCTATGTGTTATTGTGTTGTGATTGGCCCTATGCCATCAAATTGAGGTATTAAGATATGATAATCTTGTGGCCTGACATTAAGTTGTCCAGGCAGGACAAGGGGGGCATAACGAGATGCCATGACTGGTAAATGGGAATTGGAAGAAGATGAAACTACAATAGATGTGGATATTGAGGGTATTAAAGGAGGTAGGATTATACTTTGTTGAGTTGGTGTAGTAGTAGTAGGGATGGTAGGTGAAATAAGGGTATTGGTATTGAGAGAAACTACTGGAGGGGTTGTAATAATAGAAGAAACCACTTGAGGGGTTGGAAATGAGGTAGAAGAAGAAGAAGATTTAGTTGATTGATCAATAAATGTTTTCTATGCAGCCTGGTTTAATTCATTCACCAAAAATTCTAGCTTGTTAAATTGTTTTATAACATCTTCATCTGAATCTGGATTGATAGGTTGATGTTTTGGGATATAAGGTTCTAAAATATTTTCATCAAAAACTGTCTCAGGAACAAATTTTTCTGATTTGTTATGAAAGAGGCTATGCTCAAAAGGTAAATCAAATTCAATATCCTCTATAACAATGAAACTTTCAGGGAGAGAATTAACTCTAGGTAGTGGATTATTTCTAAATTGACTCTTAGTAAAACTCTTTTTCTTGACAATTTTCTTAGGATTATCTACTGTTTTAGGTGGTTTAGGATCTAGATGGGCTCTAATGTATATCTTTTTAGGAGGTAGATCTTCAATATATTATTTACAGATATAAATATGTACAAAATTTGGGTTGAAAAAAAACCTTAATAACACCTATTTCATAGTCGCACTTTGGAAATAGATGTGATCTTTGAAAGTAATATTTACGAGGGAAAAACACAATTTATATAAGATTTGTTTGAGTCCCCAGTATGGTCGCCATAATGTTATCACTATGTAATCTCCAAAGGTTGTGGATACAAACCCAAAGGTAACCACAAAACCACTTTAAGAGCTGGGATCTAGCCCTTCCATCTTTAGAGATAGATCTCTTTATATGATTCAGATTTGTTGTTTTAAGATATTATTATAATTATTGAGTTTTGAGTTTGTTTTTTCAAATATTTGGTTGAAAACTGCAAAGAAAGTCCATTGGGCATGGAGTCATGAGTATGTGGGTGATTAAATAGAAAAATGACAGAACATATGTAATAGGGAAATGTATTCAAGATTTTGGATCTTTAGAGCATTTCTGGAGTGAATGGGATGAAAAGATTTAGATTCAATTAAATATAGAGCATGTTAGGATGAATTCTATACTTAGTATGAGAGTGAAAACATAATCATTGTTTATAAGAGAGATCAAAGTGTATTTAAAAAATTCAACCCTTAATCTTCTTTAAACAATAGAGACAAAAAAACATATGGAGAACTAGAAATAACAATTTCACATGAGAGGAAACATCATCAATTTCATCACACATGAATCCTAGAAAAAACTTTCTATATCACTGAACTTGATCACTTCAGTACGTGCACAACTTACATCAATGATCTTATTTGTTCATACAAGTTCCAACAACCTATAAGTCTTATTTCTAAATATTTATTGAAAACTATTACATCTCAGACTGGATTTCAAAAATAAAATATATTTACAATAATATCAATTTGAGGTACAAATATTTTTCGACATAAAAGAAGAGAAAATAGGAAAATCTACGGAAAACTTGCTTCTCTATTGAGGCTATCTCGGAATTTGCTGATGACCATTGTTAATTCCTTGTAAAGGCTATTCCTGTTACGTTGAAAATTTTGTGGCTTTGGTTACACTTTACTTGATCAATTCTAGTAGCTAGTCCCACCTTTCCTCACTTGGAATTGAAAAGCTAACCATATTTATAAATTTTTCATCCACTTCGGTGTAAGTGTCAAAAGTGGGTTTATTTACAAAAAGGTGGTGGATCTCGTGCTGAATATTCAAATCAAATTGGACCCCCTGTATGAATGTTTCTCGACTAATAAATCCTTTAGATTTTGCAAACTTGGAAGCATCAACACCTATGTTGTGCAGTTTTTCTTGGTACTTTTCTAATGGGGTCAATTTTCAATTAGAATTCCTAAGAGTAGGCAAGCCTTTTTCCTGTAGCAATGTAAATTTCCCATTGAACCTTCTCACCTACAACTCAAGATATTTACATTTATTTTCCAATTGTTTCATAAAATTACTATTTGTCAAAATTTTCTTGAGCTCCATGACCATTGTTGTTCTGTCTAGAATATTCATGTCTTCTAGTTCCTCCTTGGCTTTGGAATTTAGTAGCTTGATAATATTTTGTACTTCATCTGGTCTGTGCTCCAAATCTACATTTGTATTTTCTATTGTTGTCTTGACTCTGTGTACAATTTCTTTATGCTCAAAAGTAATATGAATTGAAGGCCACATATCTATTATGTTGGCATTTATATTCTACCAAATGTTATTCTTAACCTCTACCAACATCTGAATGAAAAAGGACTCGTCTTCATATTTTTATCTATGTTGGATGAATTTGTAGTTTTTTTAGACTACAGACAAATATGCATTGTCATTTTTAAGCTTACTCTCCTCCTTCTTGGCCAATGTTGCTGACAATGTCTTTCTCAACCTAAAATGTTGTTAATTCATCCAAAGCTCTAGTAAGCTCTTCTGCAGATGCCAAAACTGTGGTTTTGTTGAAGTCTCTGCAACTGTACCTACGCCTGATGTAGATGCTCTTGCTGATTCCCACTGTTCTTTCTATTTCAACAATTCTTCCATGCCTTGCTCCATCTTTTGTATATGTGCATTTTTCTCAATCACTAAAGTAAATAGTTTTTATTTCTCCATTTCTATATTGGCAACCTCTTTAGCTTGAGGATGTTCTGTGGAGGGAAGCTTTAATTGTTTCCTCAATGCTTGAATGTCTACTTCCTTGTTCTTGATCAGATCTTCTGTTGCTTTAATATCCTTAGGATCATGTCCTACATTTATGATCAATTCTTCTAAATATTTGATTTTGTTGTCCTTAACAAATGATGACATCTTCTCAATTTTTAACTAAGAATTAATGTTATTCAAAGATGTTTGTAACTTGGAAGCATTCATTGCTAAATTGGTGAGGGTTGAAAATATTAACTCCCATGTCTACTTATGTAAATCAATATGATTGATTTCATGTATTTTTCTGGTACCTATTGAGAAAATGGAGTCTTTAAAATCTTCAAACCTCCTGGGGTTGTCCCTAGAGGTTCCATGAAGGCCATCTAGAACTGTCCTTTCTCCGAATCAAATGTAGAAAGTAATATATGTTGTGTCTTAGTGATCTGCTTCTAAAACTCAGAGTAGGTGGAAGCCTTCAAAACTTCATTCTTTAATTTTATCTCGTTGTATCTTGAAAAGATACTTTGCTGAGTTGAAATCTATGATTTGGATGATATTGGAGACTTGAATGTTTCTTCTACAGTAGGTGATTGTACTATTTCTTCTATTTGAGTAGGAGTGATAGGGGTCCCTGATAAAATCACTGTGGATGGTTGTTGTGTGTCCCCTTTTTCTGGAGTTTCATCTTGGATACTTATTTCTTGAGGCTTAACCAAAGGATTAATTTGAGAATCTGAGTTTCTAGTAGTGGTTGGGTCCATCTTATTTCTTTTAAAAACAATAAATTTTTCATCTGGATTTTCTAAATCAGTAGGGGACATAGCTTCTCTTTCCCTTTTCAGCCCCTTCTCTTTAGGAATTGGTGTCTACATAGATGATTGACTAGCAAGTTGTTCTTCAGCTTCCTGTAAAGTGCCCTCTGTCCATTACTTCCGATTTGAATATTGTTCAGTTTTAGGCCTTGGTGTGTGTGCCTAAGAGGTACTCTTTTGTTCTAATATGAATTTTGAAATGATGCCCAGGGGATCATAGGACCAAGAGAAACTTAGTTTTAATTTCATCTCACTCAAGATATTTCAACTTGAATTGTGCTTTCTTATTGTAGGAGACAATATGCAACTCATCCATATTAAGCATTTTCCTTGTGTATTCTAATGAAAATATCCTAACAAGTAAAAAAACTCGTAATCTATAAGGAGGCAATTCTGATCCATAAACTATGATCTCCATGTAGTTTTGGTATAAATACTAGTCTTCCACCTTAGCTTGATCTAATAAATGAAAAAAATTCTTTATTTCTAGTGAAATCCTTGGGATCACACCATTTCTCAACAAACATAGTGAGGTGTAAAAAAACTTACAACATAATAAATATAAGAATACTCCTTTGAGTTATTTCTAACCAGAGAAGCCTAGTGAATGACTGACCAGAGGTTACCTTCTCTATTTGTCTTCTGTAAAGTGAAATCAATTTCTTCTGACTGGTAAAATAGCATAAGGTAAACTAGGACTCATTGATACTTAAAGACACCTTCTGATTTGAAATTGACAAATTAGTCATGGATAGAGTTGGCCAAAAACTGACTATAATTGAAAAGGATGGAGGGTTGTTTGCCAACTGGAAAAATAGATAAGAAACCTAACACTATCTCATCTACCCACTCATCATTATGGTATCCAAACAACCAAGTTACCATAGAAATGACCTACTTGGACATTTCAGTAAACATTGAAACTGAATACAGGGGATTAGTCCAGCGTAATTCAACATTTTATAGAAGAAAATACTCAAAAGTTTGGGCTTTCTTAGGGAATGTTAGTTTTTTTATATAATTCCATTAAATATCAGGAGAAAAAGGATGGTGAGAGGTTTGATAATCAATTAACAGGGCTTGGAAGATGCTTTAAGGGGAAATGGAAAAAATGAACTCATTGTCATGGGAAATGACAACTCTTTGACTCGTCAAATATCTAAGGTGGCACCAAACGAAGAACTCGGGAAAAAAGTGAGTCTAGGGGAAAACAAATTGTGGGAGAAATGATTCCCAGACACATAATTCATCACTTTTATCCAAGTATTTTTTTCTTTTCCCAATTATGGAGCTCATACAGATCAAATTTGACTAGGTTTCAGTAATCTTATACCAGGTGTCTATTAAGGAGGGTTTATCAAAATCTGGGACTAGGGGAATAAGGGGATTTGTTGTTGTGATCTTCCCTTTTCCTTTATGATTCTACATTTTGGAAAATGAACACAGGGAATGGGAGAACAATGTTGTAGAAAACCTGACAAAAGAAAACCTAATAGAAAAACGTCTAAAGACCATGGTTACCATGAAAAAATGCAGGTTGTACGTAAGGAATTTGCTATTGAAGACTAACAATTAGTAGCGGTTCATTCTTTGTTGTGTGGGATCAATGTCGAGCCAAAAAGGAATGAAGTATTGACCCCAAGGACTTATTATAATAGTGGAATTACTTTCATAATGGCGTCATTTAATGACTATGGATTAGAGAGGATATATTGGTAAAATGCGTAGGGTGTGGGAATTTAATAACATAACGTTCAATTAGCAATTAGCGGGAGATTCAAATGTTGAATGGGAAATGATGTGGATGGGAGTGACGTCGCAAGATAGGTGGCAGAGGTGGAGTGGTGGGGGGAAATGGGTATGTATTGGGATATGAGTGGCGAAATGGGAGACTCATAGCGGAAGGTGAGCAGTGGAGGGACAAACCATTGGTGGGAAGCGGAGGTGGTATTTCGGGGGGGTGGTGTAGGCAATAAGCAGAATAGGAAGGGGATCCCCTGAAATTCCCCAGGCATTGCCACATTAGTCTAGGGGGTTTTGGTGAAAAAAACTCCCCCCTATGTTAACTATCAAGAGTGTGGTGGGGGGGGGGGACACCCTGCAACCATAGATCTGGGCAGAGTAAATCATCATTGTTGGTTCCAACGTGACCTTTATTTAGAAAATGACAAATACCTTTGTCACACTATGCCATATCAAATACATATAAAAAACAATAATCGAATAAAGCATAAATACCGAGGTTTTAAACCTGATAAAAAATTACATTTTTTGGAATTAAAGTGGAAATTCAGTTAGTTCAATTTTATTTTTTTTCCGGGGAAAAAATACCGCGCTTTTCTATTAATAGTGGAATAAAAAAGCTACAAAAAAGAATGTGTTAACATTCAGCTGTGTTTTCACAAGTCCCAAAGGAGTTAACCTCTTCAGTGTTATCACTTTTGCCATGTCTTTTTTTAACAAAAGACATTTTGGTCTCTTCTGATCACCGGCCTGCAACAGCCCTATCAAAAATATTTGAGTTTATAGAATCCTGGGCCTCCTTTTTTACAGGAAAACAGCCCAATACATATATCATTTAAGATCATCAAAAAAAAGGAAAAAAGAAATACAGTCTCTCCTGCCTCAGGAGCATAACATATCAGTTCAGAAAAATGAAAGAAAATAAAGACAAAAGGACTTATGCAAAAGGGGGAGCATCCGACACACGGATCAGATCCTGAGCTTGTTCCGTTATCCTCCAAGATCCCAAAACCTGCTGTAGACCTGCTTTAGAATATCGGTCGGCTTCTTCATTTTTATCCCTGTAAATATGAGCAATGGAGAAAATATTAAAATGTGCCTTTAAACTTTGGACTTCTTCCAACAGAGGTAACAGCAAATAATTCCTGCATATAAATTTTCCATTAACCCAATTGACCACATTTGCCGAGTCTCCAAAAATCTGAATAGTGAGGGTGTTTCTATGTATGAGCCAGCAGAGGAGCAATTTTAAGGCTGATAATTCAGCAAAATTGTTTGTACCCGACCCAAGTCCTACAGAGGCTTTTAAGGAATGCGAGGGGTTAAGGTGGATTATAATTCCAGCTCCAGTGACATTGTTTTGAGCTGCTCCGTCAAAGAAGGCATAGGGGATGCCCTCTCTGATAACGAAATCTGCCCGCTGAATTGTAGAGGAAGGGCCCTCAGGTTCGGGTAAACAAGAGAAAATAGCTGATGCTTGTACAGCAATGACATTTACAGGGGTGGCCTTCCCTTTGAAGTTACATCCATTTCGGGATATCTAAATACCCCAACAGACAATCGGCGGAAGGTTTCTCATGTTTTTCTCAGGATAGTGAGCCCACCAGTATTCCCATGCAACAGATAAATTTACCCCTTCCCATTTCCCTGAACATTTCAGCAGCTTGAATATTTCCTCCCAAACTGACTTAGTGAAAGGACAGCTCACAAAGAGGTGTGAGATCGATTCGGAGGCATCATTGCAAAGCGGACATCTACTCGGCCCCAATTGGAAACGAGCTTGGAGGATATCCCAAGTGGGGATTTTGTTTTTTAGAGCGCACCAGAAAAAGATTCTGGCTTTTTTGGGGCATTTTAGTTTGAAAATTGGTTTTGCCCACCAAACCGAGGCCTCCCACCCCTTTCTGCTCATCAAAAAATCATAGCCAGCCTTTGGGGAGTATCGACCTGTTTCTGCATGTGCCCAAACCAGAGAGTCTGGGGCGTCCTTTAGTCTGACGTTCGATCGATTTAGTTCTTGAATAAAGTCTTTCCATTCATCTCGCCAAAGGACATCCAAATCCAAATCTTCAGCTGACTTCCAACCCTGCCCCCAAATGGAAGACAAGCCCGGATTTTCAATCTGATGGAGCAGCTTAATTCCTTTTGAGTCAAGGTGCTCAAGTAGCCCAGGAGATAAAGCATAATGCTCATTACATCCTACCCAAGGGTCCTTACCAATCCGCACACATTCACCATTCCCCACTTTCCATGCTAGTCCTTGTTCAATGATTTTAAAGGCATCCGAGGTTACCTTCCATATGACTGAGCAATTTCTCCCTTTTTTGTTTGGGCTTCTGATCCAATCTTCGAGGGGAGTTGGATCAATATACTTCCTTTTGACAACCCTGGTCCAGAGATTTTCTGCCTCTACAATTCGCCAACCTGATTTTTCCGCCAAAGATTGGCAAAAATCCACCAGCTGTTTTACTCCCCAGCCTCCCCACTCCTTCGGCCTAGCAATTTTATCCCAAGCAACCCATGGGAGCACAGAACTTTCCTTTGAGCCTGACCACAAGAATCTGCTACAGATCTGCTTAATTTTATGAATAATCCCTCTGGGAATCCAAGTCAATGCTGCCCAAAAAACAGGAATGGCTTGAAGAACTGAATTGACCAAAGTCAGTCTGCCAGCTCTAGAGAGCCACTTGAAACTCCAGTGCGATATCCTCTATTCTATTTTTGCCACAAGCCAGTGCCAATCTTGTTTATGGTAAGAGAACGGTTTTAACCAAAACCCCAGGTATTTAAAAGGCATATCCATCTGACAGGTTTCAAAAGGCAAGATGGATGTAATTGCATATGCCTCTTGCCTGGTGAAACCCTCCAAAATGAAATGAGATTTCCTGGGGTTTATTTGAAGTCCTGTAGCTTTCAGAAACAGGTCAATGATATCTTTAAGAACTTTGACTTCGATTAGATTCCCATTTAAAAATAACAAAATATCATCAACAAATAGAAGATGTGAAATGAACAAATTTACCGCAACCTCCAAACCTGTGAACAAGCCTGACTGTTTTGCTTTTAAGATCAATCTGCTAAGTCCCTCTGCTGCCAGGAGAAAGAGAAGGGGAGAAAGAGGACAACCTTGTCTCAAACCTCGCTGGCTTTTGAAGAATTGGGAGGCCGCCCCATTAATCAGCACAGCAAAATTGACATTTGTAATGCACCCCATAATCCAATTTATAAACTCCACTTTAAAACCCAGAGGAGTCAACAATAAACTTAGATAAGACCAGTAAATCCTATCATAGGCCTTGGAAAGATCAATCTTTAAGACAACCCCTTTCTTCTTTGCTTGCCTGATGCTGTGAATGGTTTCCTGTGCTACTCCAATTGCTTCGTGAATCCGCCGACCGTCCAGAAACCCAAACTGCTCGTTTGAGATACACTCAGATAGAATGGGTTTCAGGCGCACTGCAATAATCTTCGCAATTATCTTATAGATTGTATTACATAAAGAGATGGGCCTGAACTCTTCAAAGGAAACAGGATTCCCAGTTTTTGGAATAAGTGCTATGAAAGTAGTGTTGAACGGACTGTATATTTCACCTTTCTTTCTAGACTCCTCCACTACTTCAGTAAGCTCATCACCGATAAGATCAAAGAAATGGGTGAAAAGTTCAATAGTCCAACCATCCGGGCACGGGCTTTTATCTCTTGGCATTGCCTTAATAATACGCTCCACTTCCTCCTTATCCACTGCCCTAAAGAGTAACTCTGCATCCTCTTCTTCCACAAATCTAGGAAATGCTTGATCCGTTCTGATAATTTCAGCCAAAGAGATCCCCCCTAGAGCAATAAAGAGGGCTTGAAAATGATTCTTCCCCAATGAGGAGATCGCTTCAAAAGAGGACACTTCCCTCCCTTTGGGGTCTCTCATCTTCCAGATGGTGTTTGCACTTTTCCGGACTTTAGCGTAGTTGTGAAAAAATTTTGTGTTTTCATCCCCATCTTTCAGCCAGATGGCCCTACTCTTCAATCTCCACTCCTCTTCTTTATCCAGAAAAATCTTTGCTCTGCTCCTCTCTAAAGTCAGAATTTTCTCTTTCGATTCCTGAGACACATAGGCATTTGAGTCAGGATCTTCAAGAAGGCCGAGAGCCTCCTCAATTTTTACCAATTCCTCATTTTGTTTCCTTCTTCTCTCAGAATCCCAATCAATGG
>APFE030229430.1:0-12022 GCA_000404065.3 Pinus taeda
TTCAACCTTGTGGATGTTCTTGAGATTCCCTTTCCTTGATGTGTCACCTTAGCTCCGATACCGCATTGAAGAATCTGGGGCAATGGGGTATAGTGGGATTCTTCTAGACTTGATAACAAATTGTGAAGCTCTTTTACAATCTATCGCGTTATCTTAATCTTCTTCTCTTCTTATTAATGCATGTGTGTTTACTTTCATCAAACTAGTGCCAAAAACATAAGAACAAGAACACAAGATGTTGGCTCTCTGCCAAGGAAAAACCTCTCTCTCTCAGAGAGGAAAATCTTTCGTAAATTTCTCTTATTAAAGCTTCTTATTGGTCATTGCGAAGCCCTAGACCCTTGACAATGATATCCTCCCAGCACAAGTCGAGTCCTTCCTCCTCTCTGCACTTCCTTTCTTCGGCAATTCATTCCCCGGCATTGTGTCCTTCTTTCAACTTTTGATAGTCCATGGTGGACTAGCTCTAGAAGGGACTCCAGCCTTTGATCCTTAGTGAGATCCTTTACCAATGAAGAAACCTTCATTCTCTTGACCAACTGAGCCTTTCTCTTGACATGAGGTTGCAGACTCGTTGTACACCAAGTTTACTGCACCTGGGGCGATTTCCATCTCGACGAGACATGGAAACCCCAAATTTCTCGCACTTGGGATGCTTTCGACAAGGCGGGACATGGAATCCCCGGGTTCCCCGCAATTTGGAGACTTTTTTGGAGGAGGGACTAAGAGACCCCATGTAACGCTCCTATCCTAGTGGTAGTATTTCAACCACGCATAAGCGGGTGCGGCACCGCCGTACTTTTTCCTTTTGCCAATACTTGAGTACACGGTCTGCGCCTTCTTCAACACTCAAGTCAATTTTCCAATAAGTGTTCTTAACAATGTAGCAAAAATAACTTACCATAAATTTATCTTCAATTATTCTTTCAACACTCAATCAATTTTCCAATAAGTGTTCTTAACAATGCAGCAAATATAACTTACCATAAATACTTTTGTAGTACTTCCACTATTTTTTCAACCTCAAAATGCCCAATGACGCAACTGTAGTGTGCTTCCCAAATCATCTTGTAACGCTCACTTGAAGGAACACAGAGGTGTCCCAGATGGCATAACAGTGCATCCTTGAGGTGAAAATATGGAACTTGCCGACCCTCCAAGTGTGTCTGGTATGTGTTGCTGAATTCTCAGTGGCTTTTGCAGAGAAGTGGAAAATCAGAAGTCTTGTGTCCATAACACGAACCTACGGTAGATGTCGGCAAGACCCAAAGAGTTGCGGAGCTCTCTTAGAGTGTTTGGGGTTGGCCAATCCCGAACGAATTGGATCTTGGCTATATCCACATGCACCCACCATTCATCAATAATATATCCTAGATACTCAACCTCGTGTCGTGTGGTCATGTTGCACTGCCTGCGGCCTACACGACACAACTCCATGCCTGAACTGCGAGCCTGTCCGCTCGACTTTCTGTTCTGCGGCGCCCAAACTCTGCCTGTCGGTGCGGTCCATAGTGAGGGCGCGTGGCCCACATACAGGGTGGCCTGCCTTCCCAGAGGGTAACCCGTCCCGCTCTGCCTGTCCACGCTACCAAGTCCATCCCGCCCTCTATAATCTGCCCGCCGGTGCGGCCCTCTTACCCGCGTCCTTCTCTTCCTTCCGTTTTCGCCCAACTCCTTCCTTCGCACTTGTTCTGCGATGTGGACGTATGAGTTCGATGTCCCTTCGTCGAATGCCATCCTCCTTACTTATGCGCATCCTTTCACCCAAGGGCCGTGTCTCTTGGGGATAACAAGGGTCGGCTCCATCAACATGCATGCCCGGCTGACCTGCCACATAACCTCGACACACCCCATTCCAACGAACCGCCTCGTCCCTTCGTGTGCACTGTCATACCCATGGGTCGGCTCCAACACCTTGCCAATTACACCCGTCGCCGCACGTCGCACACCCGCCCGCGTCCTTACTCATTCGCACATGGTCACCCCTTTCATCTGGGCACCCAACAAGGGTCACCTGCACGCCTTCCATCGGTGAATCGCCCATCATGCAGGTATCAAGGGGCATGCGCCATGCCCAACATGGCACGCCCGCTATGAGTGCGCCCATCACCGTCGCGCATAAGCAAATGTCATGCCAAGACTTCGCATATAATCGAATGCTCACCCGAGTCGCATATAGCCAAACTCAAGTGCCCGTACTACGGGTTCGGTCTCTCAACTCACTTGGGCGCTCCCGAATCGAATACCTAACAGCCCCCCCCCCGCGTACGTGGTAGAGGTTTCTGGCGCGATGGGACATGGAAACCCTAGATTTCATGCGCACTTGGGCAGCTGTCGTCACAGCAGGGTGGGGAAACCCCACTTTCCCCACACTTGGACGGATCCCGTCGCAACGAGGCATGGAAACCCCAAGTTCCAGAGACAAACTGGGCAAGCAGTTTCCACCCCACCACGAAATGGAAACCCCGAGTTCGCAAGACTTGGGAGGTTCTTCATCGTTCCGCAACATGGAAACCATGAGTTCCGTAAACTTTGGCGATTTCGGTCGCGTTGCGACATGGAAACCCAAGTTTCGGGCGGGAGATGGAGACCCCAGAGGTTCCCGGAATTAGGTAGTTTCCCTCATGCCATGAAACAGAAAGCCCCTGGGTTCTGTGGACTCGGGCGGTTCTCTGTCGTTCCGCGGCATGGAAACCCGAGTTCCCTGCACCGAGGTCGTGGTTCCTGTCATGGCGGGACATCGAAGACCCCGAGTTCGTAGTTTCCGTCATGCCACGGAATGTAAAGCCCCATGTTAGGTAGACTTGGGCGGCCGTTCCCTGTCGCGTGATGGCATGGAAACCCGAAGCTCCCCAAACTTGGACGGTCGTTCCCTGTCGCGCGGTGACATGGAAACCTGAAGCTCAGCAGACTTGGGTGGCCGTTGTAGCCGCGGCGCGAGAAACATGGGAACCCCCCGTGTCATGCCCCCGGGCCTACGGTAGTCTCTCAACCGTACTTGGTGAGGTGCGGCACCACCGAACACTTTCTTTTCACCAATACTTATGTTCATGGACTACGCCTAACCATTAGTCTACTTAGTTTGTTTTTCGCAACCAAGTATTATTATGTTTCCTTTATACCAATGAACACCCATACACATTCATCATCATCAGCGATTATACATGAATAACACAATTGCACAGTATAAAGGGAGGGGAAACTCCCTGAACAATGAGTCTGCCCGAACACAATATATTATTCAACTTTACAATGTTTACAAGGCCTTACAAGTATGCTTGGGAAACACCACGTTACATACTTAGCCAATTTTACAAATAGGAAACACCCCCGTGCGCCAACCGAGTTCCTTGCCCGAGCAGGGCAGGCGCGCCCTCACACGAGCTGCCAACCGCACTCCTCAACCGAGCCTCGTTTACCGCTGCACGACGGGCGAGCGACCTCACCCGAGTCACCCCGCGTTTCCTTTTGCATGACGGGCGTGCGACCTACCCGGGTCACCGGAGACACCTCCGTGTTTCTCCTTCACGACGGGCGGGCGACCTACCCGAGTCACCCGTGTCACACCGAACGGCGGGCGCCTTCCTTACCCGCGACCTCACCCGATAACCGAAACCTGTGCGTATCGTGCATGCTTGCCCAAGAGCAGGCGCATGTACGCCCGCGCCTCTTTTGCGACCTGCTCCACTAATTCGCACTTTTTTCTTGATAACCGAATGCTCATGTTCGAACATCCATCTTCGAATGAATGCCAAGTGCTCCAACGCCTTGCCATATTTATACGAGCGGTTGGGCGAGTCGCTGCCCAGGCCGACTCGACCGCCGCGTGCCAAAACGCCCTTGTACATCGCAAACTTGCCATCCGATTGTTGGTCGGCCAACAATCCTTCGTTCAAGTCGCCCCAACATGTAAGTCGGCCCGTGGGTTATGCCAAACGCTCCCACACTATAAACCAACCATCGCTCCACCTCTAATGTGCATTATACTTTATGTCCCTTCACACATTTCAGTCGTAGAGTTCGCACTTCGCACCAACGGGAAGAAACCGAACCGCAGGTCCTTACACCGCATTCCCCAGACTTGGGTAGCAATTTTTTCTGTGAAGCGAAATGGAAACCCCGTGTGTGTCCACTGACTTGGGTAGCAGTTTCCATCGCGCCGCAAAATGGACACCCCGAGTTCCCCGGACTTTGGCGGCTTTTCGTGGCCCCACGACATGGAAACCACGAGTTCCCCAGACTCTCGGGCGATTCAGGGTGTGTCACGACATTGAAACCACGAGTTCCCCAGACTTGGGCAGTGGTTTTGAAACACCCCAAGTTCCAGAGACTTGCGAGCTTGTTTGCGTCGTCATGGAAACCCCGAGTTTCCCGCGTTGGGGAATTGTTGAAAACCCCGCGTTTCTATCGTGCTGTAAAATGCGGAAACCCGTGGTTCTATCAAGGGCGGGACATGGAAACCCCAAGTTTCCCAGGCTTGGGCGCCGGGGCGCGACATGGAAACCGGAAGTCCCCACAGGCTTGGGCGCCGTTGGTTTCGGTCGTGGCGCGACATGGAAACCCCAAGTTTCCCCAGGCTTGGGAGCCGGGGCGCGACTTGGAAACCCCAAAATTAAGCGCCGGCGGTTTCGGTCGTGGAGCGACATGGAAACCCCAAGTTTCCTCAGGCTTGGGCGTCAGGGCACGACTTGGAAACCCCGAATTTTAGGCGCCAGGTGGAAGCCCCAAATTTTAGGCGCGACATGGAAGCCCCAAATTTTAGGCGCCAGGTGGAAGCCCCAAATTTTAGGCGACGGGTGGAAGCCCCAAATTTTGGGGGCTGGGTTGAAACCCCAAATTTTGGGCGACGCATGGAAACCCCAAATTTTGGGCGCCGGGTGGAAACCCCAAATTTTGGGTGCCGGGGCGGGCATGGAAACCCCAAATTTTGGGCACCGGGTGGAAACCCCAAATTTTGGGGATGGAAACCCCAAATTTTGGGCGCTGGGTAGAAACCCCAAATTTGGGCGCAGCATGGAAACCGCAAATTTTGGGTGCCGGTTGGAAACCCCAAATTTTGGATGCCGGGTGGAAACCCCAAATTTTGAGCGCCGCATGGAAACCCCAAATTTTGGGTGCCGTGTGGAAACCCCAAATTTTGGGCGCTAGGTGGAAACCCCAAATTTTGGGCGCTGCATGGAAACCCCAAATTTTGGGCGCCGCATGGAAACCCCAAATTTTGAGCACCGCATGGAAACCCCAAATTTTGGGTGCCGTGTGGAAACCCCAAATTTTGGGCGCAGCATGGAAACCCCAAATTTTGGGCGCCGGGTGGAAACCCCAAATTCTGGGCGCCGGGGCGCCACATGGAAACCCCAAATTTTGGGTGCTCGGTGGAAACCCCAAATTTTGGCCACTGCATGGTAACCCCAAATTTTGGGCGCCGAGTGGAAACCCCAAATTTTGGGCACCTCATGGAAACCCCAAATTTTGGGCGCCAGGTGGAAACCCCAAATTTTGGGCGCCAGGTGGAAACCCCAAATTTTGGGCGCCGCATGGAAACCCCAAATTTTGGGCGTTGAGTGAAAACCCCAAATTTTGGGTGCCGGGTGAAAACCCCAAATTTTGGGCGCCGCATGGAAACCCCAAATTTTGGGCCCCTGGTGGAAACCCCAAATTTGGGTGCTGCATGGAAACCCCAAATTTGGGTGCTGCATGGAAACCCCAAATTTTGGGGCCGGGTGGAAACCCCAAATTTTGGGCGCCAGGTGGGGTAGATGGAGAAGATGTTGCAGTAGTTGCAGCGGACGTTTGAGGCGGAGTACGATATGTACTAGGCCCAGCCTGAGAAACTACAGAAGGTGCAGAAGTTTGAGCCGTAGACTGGACGGGTTGCTGAGATGCACTAGCGACCTGTCCAGGTTGGGATGACGACTGCACATTCGGTCTCAAGACCCGCTGATTCTGAGATGGATCCCACACCAAATTCGTTCCGGGGTATTGACCTTGAGGATACTGAGGACCATAACCGAGTTGAGGGTAAGATTGATAATACGGTTGACCAGAAGGCACGTACTGATACTGGAGTTGACCTTGAGGTACGTACTGATATTGATTTTAGGGTGCATACTGATATTGAGGTTGACCTTGGGGTTGCCCCCCAGGCGGTAACTGACTGCCTTGAGGTTGACCTTACATCATCAGAATTTCTTCTGCACTCAATTGCTTAGGACCACTACTTCCAGTTAACAACTTTTGTTCCATAGGACGAGGAGGCGCTCCTGAAAAAGTACTAGAAATGGACTGATACCGAGCAGGAACAGAAGGACGGCCGTATAAATAGGCTTCCGGAGATTGGGAATACATGGATGATGAACTAGACATATTCAATGCAAGATAATGACCTCTAGGTGAAGGTTCATATGTAGGGTAAAACTAACCTGTCTCACGACAGTCTAAACCCAGCTCACGTTCCCTATTGGCGGGTGAAAAATCCAACACTTGGTGAATTCTGCTTCACAATGATAGGAAGAGATGACATCGAAGGATCAAAAAGCGCGCCGCATGGAAACCCCAAATTTTGGGCGCTGCATGGAAACCCCAAAATTAACGCGCTGCATGGAAACCCCAAATTTTGGGTGTCGGGTGGAAACCCCAAATTTGGGCGCGGCATGGAAACCCAAATTTTGGGCGCCGAGTGGAAAACCCAAATTTTGGGTGCCCGGGTGCCGCATGGAAACCCCAAAAATTGGGCGCTGGGTGGAAACCCCAAATTTTGGGCGCCGCATGGAAACCCCGAATTTTGGGCGTTGAGTGGAAACCCTAAATTTTGGGCGCCGAGTGAAAACCCCAAATTTTGGACACCGCATGGAAACCCCAAATTTTGGGCGCCGCATGGAAACCCCAAATTTTGGCCGCCGGGTGGAAACCCCAAATTTGGGCGCGGCATGGAAACCCCAAATTTTGGGCGCCGGGTGGAAACCCCAAATTTTGGGCGCCGCATGGAAACCCCAAATTTTGGGCGCAGGGTGGAAACCCCAAATTTTGGGCGCGGGGCGCATGGAAACCCCAAATTTTGGGCGCTCGGTGGAAACCCCAAATTTTGGCCGCCGCATGGAAACCCCAAATTTTGGGCGCCGAGTGGAAACCCAAATTTCGGGCGCCGCATGGTGTTACACAGTAAAATGTCACTGTCTCCTTGTCAGTCTCCCTATTGTGTCATGAAATCAAATCCATCATGCTCATGTTCTCTGAAATGGCCAAAAACCCTCTTTGCCTAAGTTTATTGGATCATCGCAATTGTTATTGAAATAACCGCGCTGACTGGCGGATGCTAGTGTAATTGTTGCGCTGCAAGCGCGGAAGCACACGGGTTGCGGGTGCATTAGATCGCGCTGACCAGACCTCTTCTGTAATTGAGATGTGATGCCAGCGTGCTAGCCCAGTTATGCACCCGCGCTGATCCTGTTTGGGCGAGTTTGTTCTAACAACTAGCCTTCTAGATGACTCCAGACCTGGTTGTTGGCTTTGTAAAGGTCACCCTCCTTTCTATGGCATGTCTGTTCGCCTAATGACCGACCTTTCTTGGGGATAAGCTCATCCTTTCACTATTCATGGAGACTCCTTCTCTTATATAAGCCTCCACCATTGCCATGAGTAGCTAGTTTTGGAACATATAGACTTTGACATAGAGGAATTCTTATTAGTGCTGCTCTTTGTAAGCATTTGGTGTGTTGTGTGAGGATTGCTTTGAGCTTGAGGAAGGTCATGAGCTTGTTGCCTTGTATGTGAGAGAGAGACCTCTTTGACTTGGGAGATTTGCTTCAAAGGTGAATGCTTAGAAGATATGCTGGCTGGACCTCTAGAGAAGGACTCAGCGTCAGGACTTTGGTTGTACCTTACTCTATTTCTGATTAATAAAGATAGATGACTACTGTTATGGTTCCATTCCCATTTGTCTTATGAATGATTAATGTGAAGTACATCTTTCCTGACTGATGTATAGTTGTTTTTAGTAGATTTTACGCTTGTGTTTGCTCTCTCTTTGCTTGTGCAGGTGTCCGTCCGCGAGGATAGTGGAGGACTGTGATCGGCTGAGTGAAGGAGTGAGAGGATCATCTCTTCATCGAACATAGCATTGGAATCCAAGTAGGTGTTCTTTACCCACTTGTTAATTACAACTAGAAACCTGCAGAGTAGCATTGTTTGATTGTTGCTAGACCCCTTTTGGGCTAGTAGGGATCGCGTCTATCCATAGAGGGGATTTACCTCTCCAACAATTTGGCGACTCCACTGGGGATCATTGCTTGTCTCTTTGTTATTCATCCTTGTTCTTGAATTTGATTATTGCTCTCTTGTTAAAGATTGGGGATTAGTTTTTTGTTGTTGGTTTCCTCGTTCATCCTGGGAACTGCTTTAATTGTTTTAAAAGGTTGTCGCCTTGGTTTGGGGATTTTTGGTTCGATTTTGCTTGTTTTTTAGCCTCAGCGCATTTTATTTCAGAACAGTTGCGCTGACATCGCACATCTGCTTCTTTTCCTTCCCTGTCATCGCGCTTGTACATTTAACAGTCGCGCTGACCTTGTTTTCGATCCAGCGCCCTTTATCCGTGTCCTTCCGCGCTGACAGCGCAAAGTTGCTACAGGCGTTGTCTTGTCATCGCTTTGTTGCTGAGGGTCACCCGCGCTAATCCTGTAGAATTCATTTTTGTCCAAATTTTCCTCCTGAACCTGTTGGTTTCACTGTCCCCTATTCTTTCCACTTGGCTTTTGACTTGTTTTATTTTGTCTAAACTGTGACACGCCTGCTTGCGAAGCCTTGTTCCGCAAGGGTTCGTTTATTACTTCTTTTTAGTTTTGCAAAGCCTTCCTTTTCGCTCCCGTTGCTTGGTTTGTGTTTTGCCTTAATTTTTACAGTTGCTGGAGTGTGTTGAATCTTGTTTGATTGGTTCTGAGTCTCTCTTTTGAGAAATTCTTAATTGGGTATGAGTGTTAATTGCCTTTGAGTGTTTTTATTTTCTGATCTTTGGAAATCTCACCCAATTTTCTTGATTTGCACTTGACTGGTTCTTAGATTACATTAGAATCATCTTGTGTTTGAGAATTCTCTTGCATAGATCACACGTGCATAATTAGAATTCTCATTTGTGCGTAGATTACATTTGCACACTTTTCAAGTGAATTGTGCATAGATTACCTTTATCCTCCGAGTGTTTGCTTTTCTCTATTGATTTCGCACTCAAGCCCTAGGGCATCTAGTGGCTGTGTGTGTGTGTCAAGCCTTCCGGATTTGGGATCTTGTGTTCTTGTTTGACCAGCCAACTTTAGATTTGTTTTTCACATTCGCTTGGTGATTGTTGGAAGTGTTTTGGTTGTGTTCCAAGCGATTTGCCTTCCTCCTTTGAATTCCTTTTTGTCCTTTTGAGCTTAGATCACATAGCTCATAAGCCTTTGTTTTCCTTTGATTTGGGGAACTGGTTTTTAGTGTCTTGGGAACTTTCTTGTGTTTGCATTGAGTGATTTCATTTCTTTGCTTGATCTAGCTGTCTCTCAAAATCATTTTAAACACTTTTGTGCCATTGAAAAGAAAAACAAACTAGCATCTTTTGCATTTAATAGTTAAAAGGAAAAAGACATTTCGTTGATTTGTGTTTTAAAAAGAAAAGTTTCATTTCCTTGCTGTTAGTTGCATTAGGTTGTTTGATTTCTTGAGTTCGTTTTGTTTGATTGAAAATTCCTTACCTTCTCATAGTTAGAATTCATCGAACGAAATGATGTTCTTTGGCATGTAGTTTGCACATAATTATTTTTGAGAGATCATACGGTAGGACCTGAAAGCAAAACTTAATTCAAGATCAACCGTAAAATAAACCAAATTTATCTAAAAACGCATTGGAACTTAACGCAAATATCTAGAGGTCTAGGCTAGAGACGTGTTCTGGCGTCTTTAAACCTGGTAGCTTACCATTGAGTGGTTGGGTGATTCCTCCACGGTGAAACGATAGGTGCCAGCACGGATTGGGCTCCCACGTACCGTCGCGTATATATGAGGAGACTCCATTAGGCTTGCATCCTTTATCCATAGGAAGCCGAGTCTTCTGCCTTGTGAACCGTAACCACCGAACACAGCATTCGGGAAGATTGACTGCAGTACGGAAAGTCCTTGGTTCTCATACGTTTGCCAAGGTGTATAAGTAGTTTTACGGGTTGCTTGGTAAAACTTTTGCTTAGAATCTCCAGAGCAGTCACTTTTGATCCTTTTCAGACTCCCTAAAAGAAAAGGTGTAAGTGAGCGTCTTGTCACTTCGTGCTCATTAAACATTCGAAGGAGATAGAGTCATCTTTTCATCCTTTTCTTGACTCTCAAAACATGAAAAGGTCAAGTTTAGTTCCTGTGTCTTAAAAATTCGTTTGGCCACGATAACATTACCTGGTTAGATCTTGTGTTTGATTGCTTGAGTAGGTTTCTTTTTCTATGGCAACTTTTCCAGGATTCACCAACCTAAGTTCCCCTCCTGACGGGAATCCTAGTCATTCCCCTCCTCTTGGGAATGTTGGCGCTCCTTATATGGCGACATTATCCCTTCCAGGGTTAACTGTCGGGTTGCCTGTCTGGTTGTTTTCAACCTCTTTGGTCCCTACCATGTCGGCTGATACTCCATCAGTCCCTCCACCTGCACAACATCATGTTGAACCTAAGGTGGACCTCTCTCCTTCAACGCCTACTTCTACATCTCCTTCTTGTACTTCACCTGCTGAAAGTTTCGATTCGAATAACCAGGTGGCTAAGAAGAAGAAGAAGAAGAAGTCTTCTAAGGGAGAGGCTACAAATATAACTGTTGTTCCCTTAAGCACACCTGAAGTCGGGCCCCTTTCCGCTCCTCTGTGGAAGGTTAAGTTTCCTTTCCGATTATGCAAGAAGGACCATCTTCTTCGTGATTGTCCTGGAATTCCCAGGATCTTAGAAGTATGGTCCCGTGATCCGGCCCACCCCTCATCGTCCACTGAGGCTCATGGCGATGTTACCTCATCAGTTGGGAATGGTAAGGGAAAAGGGAATATTCGAATCCCCTGCAGACTTTGTGAAGGCAATCATCCCCTTCACCTTTGTCCACTCATGGATAAAGCCTCCAATGTTTTGGAAAGTCACCCATCTCCCTCACCCCAACTCCCCATTGGATATCAACGCCTTTCGGCAGCTGCAGATCATTCGCCTCCTAACAATGAGATTGGTTCACATTCTTCTCTTGTCCAAGCCCCTCTTCCCGAACCTGGTTGTGCCCAGCCTGTTCCAGACCAACCATTGGTCGGAAAGAGTGTCGACTGGAGTTCACCTCCTGTCGACCACTCTGTTTCGAAAGAGTCAAATTCCCATGTTCTTCTCATCTGGTCGGATTCTCCTGAGCTCGATGATGGTCTTCCCATCCCAGCCTCTCTGGAGAATTGCGATTCGGTTCCCTCTGAGTAGGGGGGCAACCATATGGTTCCCCCACCAAGTAGTTCGGTCGTTTCCTTTGATTGGAGTTGTTTGACTACCCCTCCCCTTCCATCCCATGTGCCTTTCTGGGTCACCGCCTATGCCTGCCATATGGCGCTGCCTGGCACTGTGTTAGATGAAGGAGCATCGGTTAGTCTTATGCCCGTTACTACTTGGAAGGCTTTGGGTTCCCCATCGCTTGTCCCTGTC
This sequence comes from Pinus taeda, assembly GCA_000404065.3. Classification (NCBI taxonomy): domain Eukaryota; kingdom Viridiplantae; phylum Streptophyta; class Pinopsida; order Pinales; family Pinaceae; genus Pinus; species Pinus taeda. The sequence continues at coordinate 11,665 of APFE030229430.1, forward strand.
GCACCGAATCTCACCGCTTTTGATGGAGGAACGAGTCAACCATTAGGGATCCTTCCAAAGTTCCCTATCACTCTGGGAGGCAAGACTGTCTATATAGACATCTCGGTTACCCAAGGTCCTTTAGACTTCAGTCTTCTCCTTGGTCGTGACTATGTGTATGCCATGGGAGCCCTTGTTTCTTCACTTTTCCATGTGGTTTACTTTCCACACGATGGAAGAATAGTGACGATGGATAAATTATCGTTCGTTCGTCCAAAAGCCCCTCCGGCACCATTGTCCATCCCTCTTGGTTCTCATCCACCAGTTGCATCTGTCTCACCCCAGATCAACTACGTGGCCACCTCTCCCGTGCCTATAT
>APFE030229432.1:1812-20692 GCA_000404065.3 Pinus taeda
AAACATGTTTTTTAATGACTTTCTCTCTTTTTTGAAGTTTGACATGGAGAGCAGAGGTATAAGGCTTGACAAGGAGGATAATATGACTATTGATGGAGCCATATTAACTGCAGATAGGCATGGTGACAAATTTCAGTGTAACACCTCTCCTCTCATGTTTACCCCGGTTGGCTATTTACTTGGGTAGATGTGGGAGGAGGGTGTTATAGAGTGGTATCAAAACATGGTTCACCCCTTGGAATGGATGGGCGGTGTGTGTTGGTCATGCATGCATATCAATGGAATGTGTGTATCTTACACTTGCATTTCATGTGCTTGTTACATTTTCTTGATGGCTGATTATGGTTGTAGTAATGTTTCCATGGAGAATTTGATGTTGATGTTGTGGAATGAGTTTTTCATGAGTATGTGACTAGTTACATATTGTTACATGTCACTTACATGTTGATTTTATGTCACCTACTTACATCCTTGTATGTTAGGTTACATTCTTGAATATTTTTATTACATGTATCAGTCTTGTAGGTTGATTACAAGAATTGATCACTAATGCTTGACTACATGCATTTATGCATATGTGTAGTTGTTTAGGTATTGCTTATGCATATTTTTGGTTGAATGTTGAAATGTGTACAATGGATTAATGGTTGTTGTCATGCATGAGGTCATATCATGCATTGTTGATATGGCCTTGCATTGATGGCTCGACCCTAACTAGAGTGATGTTTATGTGTTGATACATTTATTTGTGTATGTGTGTATGTTTTTATGATTATGTTATACATGTATCATGCAGATTTGGTGATCTTGCAGACAAGGTATCCTCCCTAAGCTATACTAAGGTACGTTTATTTATTGTGATTTTGTTATCTGAAATATTATTCATTGCAGGAAAGAGATCAAATGGCTAGCAAGGTGGTAGACTACATAAAATATCCCTATGCAACAGATGAGCAGCGTGGTGCGGGGCACACTGATGATTTGGAAGATACATTTAGGAGATTTAAGTAAAAGATAAGGAGTTCTATGTCATATAATGATCGGATCATATAGGCACAAGAGAAGAAAATAGAGGTTAATGCTATACTTCTTCAAAGTTTGTAAGACTTGCAATGTCAAGGGCCACTTTGGATCAACCATGGATAGGAGGACAAAACTAATGGAGCATATGGCAGTAGGTCTACTAGTAGACACATGTTAGATAAATCAAATACAATGATGGATTGATGCAGGAGCATTCAAGCCTAGTTATAAATGCAATGACATGATCACATGTTGTGACTAACATGGGGTTGGAAGACATCAGATTAGTTAATTTTATTTATTTAAATGTGTGAGAGTGTTTTATTTATTGTAAAATATGAGAAAAAGGGTATAATGGCTGATTGAACCTCCCTGTGTGGAGATCGGACCAAACAGTTAGATTTATCTGGTTTGAATAGGATATGATGGATTTGAAAGCTTAAATTAGTGCTTGTTTTAGAAAAGAGAGGAGTTGAAGAGATTCTTTAGGAGAGAGTCAGAGATTTCTGGATCTGAACCAAAATTGGTTCATGAATCCATTCTTGTATAAAATATGATCTATTTTCATAATTCAGAGGTTAGTGAGAGAGAGGTTAGCTAGAGGGGAGAGAGAGACTAGGTAGAGGTTAGCTAGGTTGGAGTCAAGTAAGAGGGATCTAGGATTTCAAGATAGACACAAGAGTTTTGTTTATTATTGTTGTAATCGAGTGAGAGGGATAAGACCCTGTAGCTTTATTGTATTGAATGAATAATTTTGTGTGCATAAATGTATTATTCTCTTGAAACCCTTCGCTTGCCTCTATATAGTTTCCTACAGAACAACTGGAGCATCCTTCTCTGTTTGTATTCCTTAAGTTATAAATTGCAGCGTTAAATCATAATTGGGGTCCTTATCGTTATAACAGTGGTTGAGCCACTTCAAAGATATCATAGAGAGTTATATCTAGATGTCGTGAGTGAAAACGAAGTATGGCAGAGGAAACCTATGAAAAGCATAAGTCTAACAATATTGAACGAAATCAAGTAAAGAGACGAAATAAATAGGTGAATATTAATGCACAGTGGTCATTGGATCTCTAAGATCAACGGACCAAATCTAATTGGGTAAAGCAGAGCACTTTATCGCATCGGCAAAATTTATCACATCGACGGAAGTCTGTGTGAATGGACCGGATCCTAGCCACTTGCTAACGCTAATTGCGATAATGCGATGAAGTATGGATCATTGGATTGAAGTTGATCAAACGGTGCAGAATTTATTGCATATCACAGAGTTGAAGGGTCGATGGACAATACAATGGAATGCCAATATAGTGATAGCCGATAATCAGTGATCGGAAAATATAAAGGAAAGCGCGGCAGAAAGGACTGAAATGGAGAGTGGATCTGAAATTTATTAGATGTGGGTGTAATATTTTTAAGATTCGACCTTAAGTTTTGGAACAATTTTTCCATGTGTTTATGTGTAAAGTGGAGATTGGAGGAAAGACGATAAGGCATATGGAAAATGTAGACCCGAAAGATTTATAGAATAGGGTTTATGTATTTTGAGTTCTGGCTTATCTGATCGGAGCAGGTTTTCCCGTGTAATCCTTTGTATTCGATAAAGTTATATAGTCGGGTTTTTAACGTAAAAGTGCATCTATAACGCTTCTGATAGAGATGTGTGGACATAGCCATAAGTCCCATTTCTGATAGTTGTATATGAATGAAAGATGTAGGGTCCCGGGTTGTTTAAGGAAGGAGCACACATTAAAGCTTCCAATAGTTGTTTGGATATGAAGGGATGTCAGTCTGCTAGCATCATAGATGGTATGTTGGTAGACACTCTGGATAGGAGCAGCGATGAGTATAGGTACTATTCTAGTTCTGGTTCTGGTTCTAATATATGTTATGATTGTCATCATTATCATCCTTATAGGATGACTGATAGGGGATACTTTCTAGATGAATTTAAGAAAGCAAAACCACCTACTTTTGATGGAGATGTGAAGAAGCTGGAATATGGAGAGGCTTGGATACTTGGGATGAACAAATTATTTTAGTTTCCTGAGTACACAAATAACATGAAGGCTAGAACAACTATCTTCAACATGAAAGGTAAAGTAGACATCTGGTGGGAAGATGTTAAGTGGGTCAGAGAAATCAGAACATATGAGTTGAGTTGGTGGGAGTTCAAGAGGCATTTTAGGAAGAAGTATTTGTGAGAGAGGTACTACAATAATAACGCTAAAGAATTCTATGAGCTAAAGATGGGATCAATGGTAGATGAAGAGTACACGACCAAGTTTCTAGAGCTATTGAGGTATGTACTATATCTTACTGATGAGAATGCTAAAGTTCAGTGATTTGTCAATGTTTTTCCATTAGAATTTAGAGATCAAATTCAGTATGATGAGACTCAATCACATGAGGAACTTATTGGGAAATTGAATTATTTCTATGAACAATCAAAGCATGAGAATGAATCTCAGCATCGATGGAAGGGAAAATAAAAAGGTAAAGGTAAATGGAAGCCTAAGAGGAAAAGGCCTCAGCATGTAGATGAAAAGAGAATGTGGCATTGCAAAAGAAGTTTAATGTAGCTAGAGAGGGATATGAGTCGCAACAACAACATAGAGGTGTGGGTATTGGTTAGTTTTAGTGTTGGACATGTGACAAGGAACACCTTAAGATAATTTTTCTATAAAATCAGGGTGGTAGGCCTCAGATATACAGTTCACAGGAGGTACAGACTATTTCGGATGTTGGGCAAAGCATTCCTCATATCTATGCAGCAGTGGACAATAGACAAGAAGAACACTAGGAACCTGTCATTGAGATGAACGGTAAGATTTGTGATCAAGTTATTTCTATTTTGATTGACCCTAGATATAATTATAGCTATGTTAGTCCTTACTTGTCGGAGAAGTGTGGTTTGAGTAATGAATTGCATGCAGAGTCTTGGTTAGTGTAGTTGGCTACAAGTACAAAGAAGCGATTAGGATCATACTATGTGTTGTTGGGAATGGATTGGTTTTATCTTCACAGAACCAAGGTATAATGTTATGATAAAGCTATTGAGTGTATTAATGACAATGGGGAACCAGGAGTCTTGTAGGGTAAGAAGAAAGCCACATCAGTTAGGATGGTGACAGCTATGAAAGAAAAGCGTAGCCAAAGGAAAGCGTGTATGTTATTTGTAGTACACATTTATAGTGATAAGGGTAAGGAGTTTAAGGATGAATATGTGTTGAGTAGGTACCCAGTTTTGCAAAAGTTTCAGGATGTATTCCCTGAGGACATTACAAAGTTTTCACCTCACAAGGAAGTGGACTTTTCTATTGAGTTAGTGCTAGGGGCATCTGCAGCATCACAATCACCTTATAGGATGATGACGCCTGAGTTGGTTGAGCTAAAGTTGTAGTTGAAGGAAATGTTGGAAAAGGGACACATTAGGCCAAGTGTATCACCTTGGGGTGCACCGATATTGTTCGTGAAGAAGAAAGATGGTACTCATAGACTATGCATTGACTATAGGAAGTTGAACAAAGTGATTATCGAGAACATGTACCCTTTCTTGAGGATTAATGACTTGTTTGATCAGATTAAGGTAGCAACAATGTTCTTGAATATTGACTTGAGATCTGGATACCATTAGATACACATCAAAGAAGAGGACAGTTAAAAGACTATGTTCTCGACAAAGTATGGGCATTATGAGTTTGTTGTAGTTCCATTTTGCTTAAATAACGCTCCAGCTACATTTATGTGTTTGATGAATAGTGTGTTGCGTCCATATTTGGATAAGTTTGTTATTGTGTTCATTTATGACATGTTGGTATATTCTAAAAATCAGGAAGAGCATGTTGAGAATTTAGCAGTAGTGTTGAGTTTGTTGAGAGAGAATTAGTTGTATGCTAATCTCAACAAGTATAGTTTCTTTTCATACTGAGGTACACTACTTGGGGCATCTTGTCTCCAAGGAGGGCATTGCAGTAGATCTAGAGAAGATAAGAACCATCATGGAGTCTGTAGCTCCTAAGAGTGTGGATGAGGTGAGATATTTCATGGGTCTGGATTGTTGTTATAAGAGGCTCATCAGGAACTTCTCACAAATTGCTTATCCTATCACATGATTGCAAAGGAAAGGTAATAAGTTTGAATGGATAGAAGAGTGTAAGTCTAGCTTTGAGTAGCTTAAGTAGTTGTTGACACATGCACAAGTGCTACATATTGCATATCCAAACAAGGAATTTGTGGTATGCACAAATGCTTGCAAGAGAGGGCTTGGTGGATTCCTTATGTAGGATGGACAGGTGGTATGTTATGAGTCCCGAAAAATAAATGAGCACGAGCAGAACTACCTAATATGTGATCTTGAATTAGCATGAAACATACATGCATTGAAGATGTGGAGGCATTATCTTCTTGGTAGGAGGTTTGTACTTATGAGCGGTCACCATCTGTTGATGTATTTGTTTGACTAGCTAAATCTAAATGCCCAACAAGCTAGATGATCGGCCATGATCAGTGATTTTGGTTCCGAGAAAGGAAAAGAGAACAGGGTGGAAGATGCTCTCAGTAGACGGGTACAGGTAAATCACTTGGAAGCTATGAGCTCCTATAGGACAGACTTATAGTATGAGATCTTGCAAGAGGGTTAGTAGGATGTTAGGTATATGGCGATTGTGCACATGTTATAGCAAGGTGTTGGTACAAGTACAGGTGGCAGTACAGGTATAGGTGCAAGTGGACAGTGTATGGATTATTTTCTTACAATGGATGGATTGGTAAGATTCAGAGACAAGATATATGTGTAAGATAACAGTGAGCTCAAGAAGGTGACCTTGAGAGAATTTCATGAGAAACTATATTAAGGTCACCTAGGTTATTAGAAGACACTAAAAATAGTGAAGAGATTTTACTATTGGCTAAATTTGAAGAGGGATGTAGTAAAGTTTGTGGTGAGGTGTTTTGATTCTCAGTGAGTGAAGGCAGATTGCAAACATCCAGGTGGATTGCTACAACCAATCATGATTCCATAATGGAAATGGGAGGTTATTTCCATGGATTTCATTACATGGTTTCCGAAGATAGTGAGATAGCATGATTCCATCATGGTTATCATGGCCAGGTTGAAAAAGGTTACACATTTCATTCCAATGAACTCTACATTCTCAACTAGCAATGTGGCACAGGTATTCATTAGATATGTGGTTAGACGGGATGGTTGTTCCAACTAAGATTGTGTCAAACAGGGATGCAAAGTTCACTTCCCAGTTTTGAAAGGAGTTGTTTGTAGGTGTGGGCATAAATTTTGCCTTCAACATAGCTTATCATTCACAGACAGATGGATAGACAGATAGGGTCAACAAGATATTGGAGGACATGTTGAGGATGTATGTGATGCATCAGTAGCAGAAGTGGGAAGAGTATCTCCCCTTGCTAGAGTTCGCATACAACAACAATTATCATTAGTCATTGAGGATGAGTCCTTTTGAATCATTGTAGGATTGGAGTTGTAAAACTCCTATTTGTTGGAGTTATTTGATTAATAGGGTATTGATTGGACTAGATATGTTGGAAAACATGGAACATCAAATGTAGGTTATAAATAGGAATATAAAGGCACCATAGGACAGGTAGAAGAGTTATACATATCATAACAGTTTGTTCAAAGAGTTCCAGGTTAGGGAAGAGGTGAACTTGTTCATCAAGATAAAGAAGAGCTCCATGCGGATTTGATCTTGTGCCAAGTTGGCACCACTGTTTTGTGGACCCTTGAGTATCATTGAGAGGATTGGCCCAGTAGCCTATCGATTTGCACTTCCTCCAACAATGAAAGTCCATGATGTTTTCCAAGTTTCTTTGCTTAAGTAGTATGTTAAGGATGTTGATCATGTGATTGATTAGTCTGTATTGTAGGTGGAACCAATGGAGAATTCCAACTGGAGCCTCAATGTATATTGCAGGAAAAATTGCTCATGCTCTCGAACCGAGAAATCGAGAAAGTTGAAGTGCAGTGGAAGCACTTTGGGCCCAATTAAGCTACTTGGAAGATGGTGGATTAGACATGGGCTATGTATCCTTCCCTATTTTCTGGTTCAGGCAAACTGGCTTTGATATGGTGTTTTGGCATATGATTTGATATGGTGTTTTCGTATCTGGTTTGATATGGTGTTTTGGTATATGTTTTGATATGTTGTTCTAGTATATGTTTTAGTACATGTTTTTGGTATATAATTTTTGCGATATTGTTATATGTACATATGTATATGGATGTAAATACTACCATGACCTATGGGTGTCATGTCATTATGATTATGTTTTCATGTTACTATGTTATCATGTGGTTATTTTATCATGATTTTATGATGTCATGTGGGTTGGCACTCAACGAGATGATCATTGTAAATAACATAATCAGCTATGTTATATAGCTCCGATATGCAGTATGTTGTAATTATATTTTTCATGTGAGCAAGTCCTTCATTGTAAATACTGCATCGAGCTATGTTATAAAGCTCCATGAGTAGTATATCTTCTTTCAGTGGGTTGTTGAGGTATATGTGTGATTGAGCACCGAGGATGGTGTCTCCCAAGGGGGAGGGTTCTATAATAGCCCTAGTGAAAATTCCATGTAATAAAAGTTAAAAACAATAACCATGGTTGATGGGACACTTATTCCAAGCTGAATGTTGGGTAAGACATCCCAGTGTGGGGTGTTCATTGATTGTTTATAACTAAGGAAATTGGCAAAGACAATAGCTAAGGATTTTGAAAGGAAAAACAAAATTTTTGGCACATGTATTTATCAAAATAATGGAAATTAGGAGAAAAGGAAGGTGAAAGGTGATAGGTTGCATGTGAGGAGGAAAATGAAGGAAAATAATGGAAAATGAAGAAAATAGAGGCCTCATTCATAAAAAGGCCTGTAAGGATCAGTTGGTAACCTTTTGTAATTTGAGTTTTGGAGATCTCTCATTATTCTCCCTCTCTCTCTAACTCTTGGACACTTAGATTTCTCTTAGAGCATTTTGGAATTGGAGCAAGAAAGGCAAAGAAGGCAAGAGGAAGCAAAGATCAAGCAGGCAAAAGGCAGGCTCAAGCAGCTACACCAGGCTTCATTGCAAGTATCGACTTGCATGTGTATTTTCCTTGCTAGATTTGGCATGCATGGTATTGCATGTGGTTCTTTTCTATCATGGAATGGGTTTTGCCAGGTGTAACAATGATTTCAACCCAGCCTTGCCATTTTTGGATAATGATGGTGAGATGGAGTTCTCATGTTTTGGTTGAGATGAATTGTTGGATGGATTTAAAGCTAAGTGGGGTGCATCTCCAAATGATAAAGCGCATGGTCTAGTGGTCCCTGAACCAGACTATGGATCATGGTAAAGCAACTAGCCTAGTGACCCCTCAGCCAAACTATGTGTTGCGGTAAAAACAGGATTGTGTTGCCTCAATAGGCCTACTAATCCTTGTCGATGAATGAAAGGATATACAATAAAGCCAAGAGGTGGGTTTTTCTCCATTGGGCCTAGTAATCCCAAGTTTGGGATATGCGGTAAAGCTTGGAGAGTGGGTCTCGGCTTAGGGCCTAGTGATCTGGGTTGTGATTATGGAAAAGCCTGAGAGACAAGGAGATAGAAAACTTCCTCACGATGTAGGTGGATAAATCTGGTGGTATCCATGCTTTATTGGACTAGCGGTCGGGTGGAGATCACGATAAAGCCTGTTATGATGTGTTCAATGTGTTGGCCTAGTGATCCGGGATAGATTACGGTAAATCATGGTTTCTATTGATGAGGGTGAGGTGGTTTAGCCTCAGTATTCCCTGGTTTCTTCTTTTGGTTTGAGTCCCACATTCATGCTTGGAATATGGCACGGGGGTGAATGGCTGAAGAGAGATTTGGCTTAACAATTTTATGGTCAGGTAGAATGTAGTAGTCCCATATTTAGTTGGTTTATTGAATTCACTAGTGATAAATTCACGTGTAAATGTACTGATGTATATATGGATTTAGTGGTTGATATGCTTATGATATTTCTATCCCTATTATGCTAGTTATATATATGTTTTATGATAAGAGCTATGTATGGTTCTCAGCATGTTTTTACTTGTGAATGAATGGATAATGTATCTATGGCCTAATAGATGATAAGGTATCAAATGAAATGAGGGAACAATGGTTAATAGAGATTCTCAGATAAGTATGAGATCCCTACAATAAATTCTCCTGTTTACACCTGTAGGTTACGGATAGTGGGGATCTGGTTGAGGTCATGTTCAACTTATTTCTTTGGCATGATTGTTACCCTATACTTTTACTGATTTTAAGCTATCAATCCATTATGGGCAGTGACTTGGGCTCTACGCCTGAAAAGTGGATTAATTCCCGAGGTCACTGCCACAAAACTGGAAATTTTAGTCTTTAGTCAATGGCAGGCAAGCCTATGAGAGCGAATTTGGGTTTTTGGATGCTCTCTTTCCCATAGCATGGGAGCGAATAAGACCTAAGATGTCCAGAACATGAATGGGACCCAGGGACAGGTTGTCTAAGTGGCTAACTTGTCCCCTGAGGATTCTGAAGCTGATGTTGGATGACTTTGCGTGATGTTTCCATTGATACCACTTCCTTAAGGTCAAATAGGAGGTCAAATCCAATCATAGTAGCCTCTCCTCTCATGTTTACCCTGGTTGGCTAGTTACTTTGGTAAATGTGAGAGGAGGGTGTTACAAAGTGGTATCAAAGCATGGTTCACCCCTCAGACTGGATGGGCGTTGTGCGTTAGTCATGCACACATATAAATTATGTGTGTGTCCCTTACACTTGCATTCCATGTGCTTGTTACATTTGATTTACGGTTGATTATGGTTGTAGTAATGTTGCCAACAAGAATTTGATGTTCATTGTGTGAAATGCATTTTTCATGATTATGTGATTTGTTAAATATTGTTACATGTTGCTTACTAGTTGATTTTATGTCACATAATTACATCCTTTTATGTTAGGTTACATTCTTGAATATTTTGATTACATGTATTAGTCTTGTAGGTTGATTACAAGAATTGATCGTTAATGCTCGAATACATGCATTTATGTGTATGTGTAGTTAGTTAGGCATTTCTTATACATATTGTTGGTTTCATCTAGCAATGTGTACAATTAAGTAATGTTTGTTGTCATGCATGAGGTCATAACATGAATTTTTGATATGGCCTTGCATTGATGACCGGACCTTAACTAGAGTGATGTTTATGTGTTGATACATTTATTTATGTATGCCTATATGCAATTATGATTATGTTATACGTGTATCACGTTGATTTGGTGATCTTGTAGACAAGGTATACTCCCCGAGCTATACTAAGGTACATTGATTTATTGTGATTTGGTTTATCTGACATATTATTCATTGCAAGAAAATCAAATGGCTAAAGGTGGTAGACTACATAGAATATCCCTATGCATCAGATGAGTAGTGTGGTGTAGGGCACACTTATGATTTATCAGATACATTGAGGAACTTGAAGTAAGAGATAAGGAGTTGTAATACAAATAATGATTGGACCATATAGGTACAAGAGTTTGTCATACTTGCAACATCAAGCGCCACTTTGGATCAGCCATGGACAGGAGGAAAAAACTAATGGGGCATATGGTAGTAGGTCTCCTGGTAGACATAGGTCAGATAAATCTGATAAAATGAGAGATGGCAGGTTGTTGGACACTCCAGATAGGAGGGGCGATCAGTACGAGTATTATTCTAGTTCTAGTACTGTTAGACATCATGATCGTCATCGTTATCATCCTTACAAGAGGAGTGATAGGGGATACTTGCTAGATGAATTTGAGAAAGAAAACCACTTACTTTTAATGGAGATGTGAAAAAGTTGGAAGATGAAGAGGCTTGGATACTTGGGATGAGAAAATTCTTTGAGTTGCGTGAGTACACAAATAACATGAATGCCATAATAACTATATTCAGCTTGAACAATAGTGGATATCTAGTCGGAAGATGTTAAGCAAGTAAGAGACATCAGGACAGATGACCTAAGTTGGTGGGAGTTCAAAAGGATTTTTATTAAGGAGTACTTGTTAGAGAGGTACTATGACAATAAGGCTAAAGGATTCTATGACCTAAAGATTGGATCAATAATAGACGAAGAGTACACAACCAAGTTTCTGGAGCTATTTAGGTATGTACCGTATCTTACTAATGAGAAGGATAAGGTTCAATGATTTGCCAATGGTTTTCCATTCGCATTTAGAGATCGGATTTAGTATGTTGAGTCTCAATCACTTGAGGAATTTATTGGGAAATTGAAGCATTTATAGGAACAATTAAAGCGTAAGAATGAATCTCAGGAAGGATGGTGTTAGCCTCCTGCTGCAACAGGTTACTCATATTTCATGATTGAGATTTTTACAGGCCAAATATGTCATACTTTGCATGCTGCAATGCTCCATATTTTCTAACAGACAGCAAAGAATGAGGCCATGAAAGTGTGCTAGTCTAAGTTCAACTGCTGCATTCCAATTTTGAAGAGTTATTCCATTTTTGTAGAATTTTCAGTTAGAGGGAGGTCCAAACAGCTTAATCTTGGTCTCCCTAGGTTTCATTTTCCTGTTTTAGAATATAGAGAATGAATAATCTATCCAAACAGCGTAATCTTGACAGATTCTTAGATAGGTAGAGAACCAAGGGTGCTCAAAAGCCTAATCTGAGCCCCTGGAAGAAATACGTGTAGATATAGATTGGAGGACAGTGCAAAAGGAAAAATTGAAAAGCTGGGTCTGCAAGTCTAAGTGCACCCAAACCAAAAGAAGAAAAAATGCTAGGTAAGTAGGTTGGGTAGGTAGTTCGGTGGTTGCATAATCAATGATTGTGATCAGTTTTGTGCTTTCAAGTGTTATATCTATTCAAATCAGTATTGCAAGGCAAGAATCCTATGGAGGAGCTCAAGCGAGGCATAACTAACTTCCCCTTCTTCCTCTTCCCTAAATCAATTACTAACTTCCCATAAAGAGGTCAAGATCTGCTTGATATTGCTTAGTTTAATCATTTTCCATATCATTTGCCTTGGTAAAGATCTGTTTCACTCAAGGAGGGTCCATACTTTCTCTACAAAGTTTTATCTCCCCTTTAAAGCCTAAGATCTCTGAGACTTGGCACTTTCTTGTCATTTTCATATTAACTCCTGACGTTATTATGTAAATCCCTATCTATTTACCCTCCCACTACTAAATTATGGTAATAATTCCCCTATGTAAATATCCCCTCCCTCTGGTTGAAACATAACCATAAATATCCCCTTGGGAATTACTAAGTTCACCTAGATCTTAGTAAGAACCCTCATCTCTGCATAAATTTCCCCTCCGAGTGTTTGGACTCCTTCCAAAACACAAAAAACCCCTTCCAAATGCATTAACCAACCCCCACACATCACGTTTTTGGGATTAATAACCAAAGCGCTGAAACATATTAATTGTTAACCTAAAGTCCAAACCCACCCGCGGCCGCAAATATTAAACTTTATCACGTGCGCTATTTCATTAAAACCTGTACATCTTCTCCTCCCGACCACCGTCGGATCAGCCCTCCCGGATCCGACGGTCCTCATGCATATTGAGTGCCCTTTTGTGATGGTTAGTTAGCACCCGATGTCCGACGGTTTTACCGACGTACACCGGAACAGCTGGCGGCATCCTATTGCATTGGGCCGCCCCTGACAAATACCACCTCCGTACCAAAAGCGGTCCAACGCCAACTGGAAATCGCCTTCCCCTTATGTGACGTGGGCACCATGTAATCTTTTCACATCACCCTGCCACATCGCTTCCACCTCACCCCTTCCTGCCTGCGTCGGCCTCCTGCCATCGTACTGCCACGTCATCACCCTGTCGCACTGCCACGTCACCTTGCTGATGTCATCATGCTGACGTCATTACTATACAAGAGGGTCCCACTGATGATGTCATGCTGACGTCATCCACCGTACTGCTGACATCATGCTGACGTCAGCAACTGAAAAATGCGCAAGTTCAAAAATCAAGCTTCGAAAGCGCGGAATGAGAAACAGGGGCAGTTTTCGATGCATGATTAGCACGCATTACTACGAGAAGAGGGCCAAAGTGGGGAATATTTAAAGAATATTTTTATTCCGCAGCCATTTTACGCTGAAAAATAGCCGAAAAGAGCCAATTATACAGATTTTATCAAAACAGAAGCAAAAGAAGGCCGATTTTGTAGTTTCGAGCTTATCAGCAGAGAGTGAGAGTGTTCCAGTTTAATTGCCAAAGAGTGTCAGAGGAAAGATGAATCCAAAATCCATGTCAAAGAGTATCAGTGTCGCGGCGAAGTGTATCAGTGAAGATATTCTCAGGGCTCGAGGCGAATGAAGCATTAAAAGAAAACCTTGAAAGTCAAGAAGAAGTTAAGGAGCCATTCAAAGCTCACCAGCACAAATGACTGTACAATTAAAACCCACAGAAGATCAGTGGACCAGAACTAAATGCACAGTTATTACAAGAGCATTGCACCAAGCCACAGAGGACACCACTTTAACTCACTTTTGATCCAGCTGCCTCTGGCGCAGCCCAAACAAGACTTACTTGCATTTAATTCCAGCATAAGTTAGGTTTTAGAAATATTTTTCTGCAGACCTGTTTAGGTCGGTTGTAATAAATACTTTTGGATATTTTACCTATATATACCACCCTAAAAAATGCAATGAGGGTTGGTCTTTTTTGGTTTGTTGTTTCGCTTGAGCAGAGACTCGCACTGTATATGTGATAATTTCTATAATCAAAGATTGCTTAAGAGCTCGGAGAATGAATTGTGTACTGTGTTTAATTGGCTGAAGAGTGACTATGGAAATCCTGTGCTTCCACATGAATCTATAAGTGTTCCTTAACTCTGTTTAGTTTTTCATGTTTGTTTCATCATCTATGTTTCACCATCCAAAATTACAGAAAAGAAGAATAGTTTAGGATTTGCTTGGCAGCACCCTATGCTCAATTTCTCTGATTTCTACATGTTTTCATCAGAAATAGTTATGAATATGCATACTTAAATGATCATGTTTACATTGTTTCTTTCACATATGAATGTTAGTTTAGGAATTTTTAACTGCTCCTAGACAACCATTCACTCACCTCCCTTCTCTATTAGCTGATGAAAGATTCTTAATTGCCTTTCATTTCTGAATTTCATCCCATCTTTTAAGCAATTGGTATTGTTTCATGTGTAGCTATACTGCTCTATAATCCTCTTGTCACCAAGAAAATGCAACAGCAAGCCTTGATCCATGACTCCATGCCCAAATGGTTTGAAACTTATCACCCTATGCATGCCTCTTTGCTTGAATGCGACTTCCTTCCATTCAAACTCCATCCAAACTCAAACAAAAACCAATGAACCCAATAGCTAGCCTAAAATCATCATCAGCAAAGCTAAATCATTAAGAGAAAGCCCTCTCTGATTGCAGGTGGGCTAGAACCTGCAATCCAAAGATTGGTTTGAGGTTACCTCGGCTGTATCCCTTCAGGAGCTTAGGGACAACCTGAGTGATAGGCTAATGGCGACCCCACAGGATAATTTAGTCAGTTAATCTCACAAAACCAGTCCGAAGCTCCGCAGAGGAAGAAACCGACCTTTAAAGGTCTCGGTGGACCTGTGTTCTTAGAAAAATTCCCAAAAAACGAGCTAGAAGCTGGCTCCCAAGAAGCATTCACGTTACACAATATCAAATCGAGATCCAAATCCCCTATCTACTTTTGAAAACCCCAATATAATTCCTAAGATCCTTCGAAAACAAGAGCAACAAGAAGACCCTACTAATTCTAGTCTGGAAACAGTTCAGCCAAGCTATGTTCCGACCCCTGTCAGAGTTCTATTTCGTTCAACCCCAACTTCCCCTTGTTCATTCTCCACTTCTCCAGGAACCTCTTCTTCACCTCCATCCTTTACTCATACTACCACTACTACTCCTATTATCTCAGTTGTTCCAGTTGTTCCTCTCATCCCTGTTGTTCCCCTTATCCCTGTGAACATGGCTAGCAGATATGCAGCTTTACACCTGCCTGCTAATCCCGGGGCTATGCCTCAGGATTATCAGACCAAAATAACCTATTTTGATGGCACAAGTGCCTGCACAGCCCTTCAGCACACAAAGAAAGTGAAGGACTACTTTGAGAGCTATGAGATTGACGATGATAGCTTGAGAATGAAAATTTTTGTTCAAAGTCTAACAAGCGATGTTAGGACTTGGTTTAGAGCACTCCCAGCCAATTCCATAGGAGACCCAGAAGCCTTATACCAGTCATTTATCAATATATGGGAGAAAAAGAAAGACTCCTCGCACATATTATCAGAATATGACACCATCAAAAGAGGCCCTCAGGAAACCGTGTTGGACTACTGTGCAAGGTTCAATAATATTTACAATGCAATACCACAGAACTTGAGACCCCCACCTGATCTGGCCCTGTACAAATTCCATGGTGGTTTTGATGTTGAAATGGCTTATCAGTTAAGGGAAAGAGCCCCTCAAAGCCTCATAGAAATGCAAAACGTCGCTCTTAGCGTGGAGGCAAATCTAATTGCCAAAAGAAACAGAGCCAGAACTGAGAGAAGAACCACCTTCAAGGAAGAACCCTCAGCCTTCAACCAGAAGCTAGATGCTATTATCAGTGGCATCCATAGGCTGGGAGACAGAGTAGAGAATGTTGAGAGGAAAACATCATGGGAAGGACAACATCCCAATGCCATAAGGAACCCAAATTTTAGAAAAACTCAAAACCCAAACGCTGGAAGGGCTAGTCCCGACCATGATATTAGGCCTCCTTTCCAAGAAAACTATGCGGAAGCGTCCACATCCAGTGAGCCAATAGAGGAGACTCACATGAACTTGATAGATTCAAAAAATGAGAACCAAATTTTTCTGACTCAAGAAGACCAGGACTACCAAGATGAGAGTCAATTTCAGACTAAATCTGGTGAGTCTTTTGATTTTAAACAAGGTTATGATACTCCTGTATATGAGGTGCACAAACGATATAAGCTGAGAACAAGGACCATTGATGTCCATACACCTGGCAGAACAAAAGAGAGCAAACAACCCAACAAAATGAAAGGCAAGGTGATCATAACAGAACCAGCTGATACGACTGTCCCAAACCCGCATCAAGTAACTGTAGAGGACATGACAAATGTGCAGCCTTCTATTGACCAGCCTCTGCCTCGTTCTTCCTCAAAAGAAGAAGTGAGCAACATTCCTAAAATTCTTCCCAAAGCAGACATACCACAAGCTGTCATTCATCATAATGCTAACATTCAAAATGAAAACATAGAAAACACTCTTGACAAGGAAAAATTTGTTACTGCTAACGCAAGGATTCCATTGGAGAAACCATTTAACTAAGAAGAAGAGATTGGCAAACTTAAAATACCCATCCCCCTCCCTGAACTTTCCAAGCATGATGTCTATAGGCAACAAATTCAAAGGTTACTTCAAATGCCACAGGTCAGGGATGATGTTAATGTTTTAGATGATACCCCTGAGCTACTGTTTGGTCCAGAAGTCAATGGGAAATCAAAATATGGATCTGTTCCACCCTTTTATGTCAGTCTGCACATACATGACAAAATATTGCATAATGCTATGTTTGACTCAGGTGCCTCACATAACCTTATGCCCAAAGCTGTGATGGAGAAGCTAAACCTTAATGTCACAAGACCTTACAAAGATCTGTACTCCTTTGACTCAAGTGAAGTTAAATGTTTAGGCTTAATCAAAGACCTTTGCGTGTCCTTAGTCCAATTTCCCAACAAGACAATCCTAATGGATGTGGTAGTTGCTGACATTCCCACAAATTATGGTATGCTCCTATCAAGATCATGGGGAGAAAAACTGCAAGGATCCCTTCAACTAGACCTCTCTTATGCCACTATATCTGTCTCTGGGAAACCAAAGAGACAGTATAGGGAAACACTGATGAAGTATGTGGTAAGTAGTGAGGAAAAGCCCCAAAAGTTTCCAATTTACTTGATCCATTCTGATATGGATTCCTTTATTTTATTTAATGATGACACCAATCCTCCAACTGATGAGAATCCTTTAGCCTTAGAGCAAGAAACATGCGTCAATGAGGAATCAATTTCCAATACCCATGAAACTGTCACAACAGTCAAGGCAACCAGCAAACAAAAAGAACCTCCCGAAACAGAAATTGTAAGTCTGCCCAATCCTCAAATAACTAAAACTCTTAATACGAACCACAAACAAGAAATCACATGGTATTTAGAGTTTGATGGTTCTGTCAATAAGTTAGGAGCAGGGGCAGGGGTATGGATTCACAATACACATGATAATCATGCAGAAGGCCATGCCGATAGACTAAATTTCAGATGTACCAATAACATGGCAGAGTATGAGCCTGTCCTCTTAGGCCTTAAATTGCTCAAAGCCCTAGGAACTGCAAAAGTATCCATTATAGGTGACTCTGATTTAATTGTACAACAAATGAAAGGTAACTTTGTTACCAATGACAATAGAATGAGAGCTTATAGGACTGCTGCCACAAAAATACTCAAGTCTTTCAATGAATCCAAGCTTGCCAAAATTTCAAGAGACCATAGTATTCATGCTCACAGCCTAGCAACTTTTGCTAGTACATGCAAGCTTCCCTTTGAGCCAAACCACCATTTCACTACTGAGATAAAACATAGACCCTCGGTCCCTAACAATGTTAAAGATTGGCAAGTGTTTCAAAATGATGCCCAAATTAACAATTTCCTCACTCTTGAGGGCGAATTTTCGAATACAAACATTGACATGGATGCCATGAACGATTCCCAACAGCTAACAGAAGAAAATCAGCAGGCTGTAACAACTGCAACAACTAAAAAAATCCTTAACCCAACTGTTTTTGACAATCAAAACATACAAGAGCTGAAACATATGCATCTAGAAGAAACAGCCAAAGCTGAGGCTGAGTTCATTGACCTAAAGGATAACTTTTTTCCTGCTGGACTAACTCCATTAGAAGACATGTTTGATGATAATGATGTGCCCAAGAAACCAAAAATGGAGCCTATAAATGCTGCTATTGAAGAACATAACATAGGAACAACAGACAATCCCAAAATGATTAAATTATCCAAAAAATCTGCCTCTTGATCAAAAAAAAAAATATGTCGATCTGTTCAAAGAATTCCAAGATTTATTTGCTTGGAGTTATGAGGACTTGAAGTCCTATGACACCTCAGTAATTCAACAACCATTCCCTTAAAACCAAATCAAAAGCCATTCAAAAAGAAACTTAGAAGAATCAACCCCATGCTTCTTCCCCTCACTGAAAAAGAAATAAAGAAAATGTTTGAAGCAGGTACCATTGCACCCATCAGATTCTCTAAATGGGTATCCAATCTGGTTCCCACAAGGAAAAAATCAGGAGAGATCACACTGTGTGTAGAATTGATAAATTTAAACCAGGTCCCTCTAAAAGACCACTATCCTTTGCCCAAAATGGACCATATCCTACAAAGAGTAGTGGGGTCATCTAGAATTTCTTTACTAGATGGATTTTCGGGATTTAATCAGATACTTGTTCACCCAGATGACCAAGACAAGACAGCCTTTACCACACCATGGGGAACATTTAAGTATGTTAAAATGCCTTTCGGGCTAAAGAACACTGGTGCTACCTTTCAAAGATCAATGGATATTGCATTTGCCAAAGAAATACATGATTTCCTTGTTGTTTACCTTGATGACCTAACCCCTTTCTCCAAATCTGACCAAGAGCACCTTAAGCATCTAAGGCAAATTTTCATGACATGCAGGAAATATGGCATTTCCTTGAAT